>PVIH01002148.1:0-201543 GCA_004025045.1 Sigmodon hispidus
TTTTTTTTTTTCTTGTTTGTTTGTTTAGAGACCATTAGTGAGTGAGTACATCCCCTGCCCATCTCTCTGAGTCTGTGAGACTTCGCTCAGGAGGATATTCTCCAAATCCATCCATTTGCCTGTGAATTTTAGGATATCATTTTTTCTTACTGCTGCGTAGTATTCCAATGTGTAGATGTACCACAGTTTGTTAATCCATTCTTCAGTTGAGGGACATCTAGGTTGTTTCCACAACTGGAAAATTTTGAAGTAAACCTAAGTAATATTAGCATTAGGAGTCTGAGGCAGAGAAGCCTAAGCTGAAGGCTAACATATGCTACATAACAAGTGTGACACCAGCCTGGGCAACATAATAGGACTCTGTCTCCACCAATCAATTAATCAACCAACCAACCAATGAAGCCAGATGACAAAAGACCTCCTTCCCATGAAGCTTAATCTATTAATAGAGAAAAGAGGCAGGGGTGCAGATAGAATCCAAACAACGAATTCCAAAATGACCCAAAGGAAAGAAATGACAACAGGTAAAAGAATAAAATAATGGCTCTACAGGAATGAGACAAGGAAGACTTCCAACATAATATAGAATTTTGCTATGGAAGCTGTGAAATGAAATGGGCATATAGTGTAATGATCATAAAATAAATAACATTTTTTGACTGTTTAAAGATTTTCAGAAATATAGAACACTTAAAAATTTTCAACATTGCAATAGTTTTGATATATAAAGGGAGAAAGCCCTGGTGAGTTCAATTTGAGAAATAAAATAAAAACTATAAGCCATAATGTCTGTTAATAAAGTCTAGCAACACATTATAGAAATAAAGTGGCCAAGTAGGGAAAGGAAGGAGTGTTTCATCATTGCCCAACATGCTAGAAGGTCAAGAGAGGCAAATACGTGTCAATACAAACCAATACTTCTTAGTAATATATGTTAGAAGCCTGGGTCTGCCTTCTATAGAAATTGTTGTCCAGTGCATCTGTGATAACCCTTTTTTTTTTCGATTATCTTTGAACTTTTTAAATTATGAATAAAGTCATATTTTTTATCCATGTATATCCTTGTTCAAGCTCCCTTCGCCCTCCTACCCCTTCCAGTCACTCTCTCTTCTCCACATCTTTTTATCTCCTCCCCAGCAAGGGCAGGCGATCCCAAGGTCCCAAGGTGGCTTAGTTCAGCATCCACTCCAGGCAGATCCAGTTTCCTCACCCTAACATCAAGACCGCGTCAGGTGTTCCTCTGGAGGGAATGGGATCCAAGGTGCCAGTCCAAGGTGTTTCAGATCCCAAGCTGTTCAGTGGTTGTGGTTTGCAGCTTGGACATGCTTTGCTTTTTGCTTTTTTTGTTTAGAGTCCACTAATGAGTGAGTACATCCACTGCTTATCTTTCTGGGTTTGTGATACCTTGGTTCAGGAAGATATTCCCCAAATCCATGCATTTGCCTGAAATTTTAGGACATCATTTTTTTCTTACTGCTGAGTAGCACTCCACTGTGTAGATGTACCACAGTTTGTTAATCCATTCTTCAGTTAAAGGGCATCTAGGTTGTTTCCAGGTTCTTGCTATTACAAATAATGCTGCTATAAACATAGTTGAGGTAATGCCTTTGGAGTGTGAATGTGCATCTTTAGGCTATATACCCAGAAGTAGTATCGCTGGATCCTTGGGGGACATTGATTCCCAGTATTCTGAGAAACTGCCATACTGCATTCCAGAGTGGTTGAACAAGCTTACACTTCCACCAACAATAGAGGAGTAGTCCCCTCGCTCTGCAACCTTTCCAGCATAGGCTGTCATCTGTGTCTTTTTATCTTAGCCAATGTGACAGCTGTAAGGTAGTATCTCAAAGTTGTTTTGATTTGCATTTCTCTGATGGATAAAGATGTTGAGTACTTTTCAAGTGCCTTTCAGCCATTTATAATTCTGCTGAGAATTCCCTTTTTAGTTCTGAGCCCCATTTTTTGTTTGGGTTATTCAAGGTTTTGGGCTCTAGTTTCTTGAGTTTTCTATATATTTTGGCGATCAGTCCTCTATCACTTGTAGGATTAGTTGAAAATCTTTTCCCATTCTATAGGCTGTCGTTTTATCCTATTGACTGTGTCCATGGCTTTACAGAAGCTTCTCAGCTTCAGGAGATCCCACTTATTGATGGTTGTTCTTAGTGTCTGTGCCACTGGTGTTATATTTAGGAAGTGGCCACCTGTGCCAATTCATTGGAGGGTATTTTCCACTTTCTTTTCTATCAAGTTCAGAGTGGCTGGGTTTATGTTGAGGTCTTTGATCCACTTGGATTTGAGTTTTGTGCAGGGTGACAGGCTTGGATCTATTTACATTTTTGTACACACTGCCATCCTGCTATGCCAAGACCATTTATTAAAGATGCTATCTTTTTTCCATTGAATATTTTGGGCCTCTTTATTGAAGACCAGGTGTTCACAGGTTTTTAGGCTAATGTCTGGATCCTCAATTCAATTCCATTGATCCACAAGTCCGTTTTTATGCCAGTACCAGGCTGTTTTTATTGCTGTAGCTCTATAGTATAACTTGAAGTCAGGGATGGTGATACCTCCTGAGGTTCTTTGGTTAAGCAAAATTGTTTTGGCAATCCTGGCTTTCCTGTTATTCCAAATGAAGTTGAGTATTGTTCTTTCAAGGGTCATAAAATACTGTGTTGGGATTCTGATGGGAAGTACACTGAATCTGTAGATTGCTTTTGGTAGAATTGCCATTTTTACTATATTGATCCTCCCTATCCAGGAGCATGGGAGATCTTTCCATTTTCTGATATCCTCTTCAATTTCTTTTTTCAGTGATTTAAAATTTTTGTCAAATAGATCTGTTACTTCTTTGGTTATAGTTACTCCAAGGTATTTAATGCTATTTGCAGGTATTATAAAGGGTGATGTTTCTCTTATTTCTTTTTTGGCCTTTTTATCTTTAGTGTATAGGAGGGCTACTGATTTCTTTGAGTTAATCTTGTATCCTGCTACATTGCTGCAGGTGTTTATCAGCTGTAGCAGTTCCTTGGAAGAATTTTGTGGGTCACTTATGTATACAATCGTATCATCTGCAAATAGTTTGCAGATAGTTTCACTTCTTTTCCAATTTGTATCCTCTTCACGTTCTTTCATTCTCTTATTGCTTTAGCTAAAACTTCGAGAACTATATTGAATAGATAAGGAGAGGACATCCTTGTCTAGTTCCTATTTTAGTGGGATTGCTTTGAGTTTTTTTCCATTAAATTTGATGTTGGCTGTCATCTCCTTGTAAATCGCCTTTATTATATTGATATTTTCCCTGTATTCCTGATCTCTCCAGGGCTTTTATCATAAAGGAGTGTTGGATTTTGTCAAAGGCTTTTTCAGCATCTAAGAATATCATCATATGGTATTTTTCCTTCGGTTTGTTTATATGATAGATGACGTTTACGGTTTTTTGTATGTTAAACCATCCCTGCATTTTGGGATGAAACCTATTTGATCATGGTGGATAATATTTTTTATATGTTGCTGTACATGGTTTGCCAAAACTTTGTTGAGAATTTTAGCATCAATATTCATGAGGGAAATTGGTCTGTAATTCTCCTTCTTTGTTGCATCTTTGAGTAGCTTGGGTATTAGGGTAATTGTGGCCTCATAAAAGGAATTTCGCAATATTTCTTCAGGTTCTACTGTGTTAAATAGTTTGAGGAATAACGGTCGTAATTCTTTTTTGAATGTCTGGTAGAATTCTGCACTGAAACCATCTGGACCAGGGCTTTTTTTACTTGGGAGGCTTTTAATGACAGCTTCAACTTCCTTTAGGGTCTGATTAGGTAATTAATATGGTTTTCATTTAATTTTGGTAAATGGTACCTGTCCAAAAAGCTGTTCATTTCTTCTAGGTTTTCCATTTTTGTGGAATATAGATTTTCAAAGTATGACCTGATAATTCTGATTTTGTTGATTTGGATACTCTCTGTCTGCTTTTTAGTTAGTTTGGATAAGGGTTTATCTATCTTGTTGACTTTCTCAAAGAATCAACTCTTTGATTCATTGATTCTTTGTATTACTCTTTTTGTTTCAATTTTATTGATTTCAGCTCTAAGTTTGATTATTTCCTGCTGTCTACTCCTTCTAGGTGAGTTTGCTTCTAATTGTTCTAAGGCTTTCAGCTGTGCTGTTAATTCTCTAGTGTGGAATTTCTCTAGGCTTTTTATATAGGCAGCTAGTGCTATAAATTTTCCTCTTAGGACTGCTTTCACTGTGTTCCACAAGTCTGAGTATGTTGTGGATTCATTTTCATTAAATTCTAGAAAGACTTTGATTTCATTCTTAATTTCTTCCTTGACCCAGAGGTGGTTCAGCTTAGTGATGTTTAGTTTCCATGACTTGGTAGGCTTTCTGTGACTTTTGATGTTTTTGAACTCTAACTTTAGGCCCTGGTTGTACGATAAGATACAAGGGATCATTTCCATTTTTTTTTGTATCTGTTGATATTTGCTTTATAACCAATTATGTGGTCAATTTTAGAGTTAGTTTCATGTGGTGCTGAGAAACATGTATATTCCTTTGCATTTGAGTGGAAGCTTTTGTAAATATCTATTAAATCCATTTGCATCATAACCTCTGTTAGACTCCTTATTTCTCTGTTGAGTCTCTGGCTGGTTGACCTATCCAGGGTTGAAAGTGGGGTATTGAAGTCTCCCACTATTGGGGTGTGAGAACTGATGTGGGATTTGAGCTTTAGTAGTGTTTCTTTTACATAGATACGTGTCCTTATATTAGGGGTATAAATATTCAGGATTGAAATCTCCTCTTGACCAATTTGTCCTGTGACGAATAAGTAATGTCCATATTGGTCCCTTTTAATTAATTTTAGTTTAAAGTATACTTTGTTAGATATTAGGATGGTAACCCCAGCTTGTTTCTTAGGGTCATTTGTTTGGAGAATCTTTTCCCAACCCTTTACTCTGAGCCTGTGTCTGTCTTTGTGGTTGAGGTGTATTTCTTGTATGCAGCAGAAGGATGGCTTTTGTTTTTGTATCCATCTTGTTAATGTGTCTTTTTATAGATGAGTTGAATCCTTTGATATTAAGGGATATTAGTGACCACTGATTGATATTTCCTGCTATTTTTGGTAGTAGCTTGTTTGTATTTCCTTTCTCTGGGCTTTTCTTTTGTGGGATTATTGAATGTTTGTGGTTTCATGGGTGTATCTGAGATCCTTAGGTTGGAGTTTTCCTTCTAATGCTTTCTGGAGGGCTGTATTGGTAGATAGGTATTGTTTCAGTTTGATTTTGTCATGAAATATCTTGTTTACCCCATCTACAGTGATTGACAATTTTGGTGGGTACAGTATTCTAAGATGACAGCCATGCTCTGTTAGTGTCTGTATAACTTCTGACCAAGCCCTTCTAGCTTTCATCGTTTCCATTGAATAGTCAGGAATTATTCTGATGAGTCTGCCTTTATATGTGAGTTGGCCCTTTTCTTTTGCAGCTCTTAAAAGTTTTTTCTTTGTTCTGTATGTTTTGTGGCTTGATTATTATGTGGCAAGTGGATTTTTTTTGGGGGGGTCATATCTATTTGGTGTTCTGTAAGCTTCTTGTATCTTCTGTAAGCTTCTTGTATCTTTATAGGTATTTCCTTCTTTAAGTTAGATAAGTTTTCTTCTATGATGTTATTGAATACATCTGTGCCTTTGAGCTGGTATTCTTCTCCTTCTATTAATCTCAGGTTAGGTCTTTTCATGGTGCCCCAGATTTCCTAAACATTTTGTTTATGGCTTTTTTGGTTTTAGTATTTTTGACTGATGTATCTATTTCTGCTACTGAATCTTCCATTCCAGAGATTCTCTCTTCCATCTCTTGGATTCTGTTGGTTATGTTTGTATCTGTACTTCCAGTTCTTTTCTTCAGATTTTCTATTTCCACCTTTGCCTTCTTTTGTGCCTTTTTTTATTGCTTTTGTTTCAGTTTTTAGTTCCTGAAATGTTTCGTTTTTTTGGTTTACTTTTTCTTGGTTTTCTTACTAGGATTTGTTCATCTCTTCTAATTTTTTGTTTGTATTTTCTTATATTTCTTTAAGGGAATTTTTTATAACTTCTTTGAAGGCTTCAACAATCTTCATAAAGGTGTTTTTGATGTTGTGTCCTTGTGTTCCCTCTTCTTTGCTCTGTTCAGGTCTTGTAGTTATAAAACCACCAGATTCTTCTGGTGTTGCCTTGTTGTTCTTTATATTGTTATATGTATTTTTGCACTGGCGTCTGCCCATGGCTTCAGTGGTTTACGATTAGGTAGCTTCTAGTCAGTTGTGGCAAAGAGGGCTTGTGTGTCTCCTGTCTCCTCTGAGCAAGGGGTCTGCTCTATCTCTGACTCTGCTCTGGACAGGGGTCTGAATTTCAAAGCCTTAGTCTTTCTGTGATGATGCAGTTTGCCCTGGAGGCGGGGCCAGGCCATGCAAGGTCCCCTCCTTTAGGTGTGGCTGGAGGAGCCCCTCACAGCCAAACCCTTGCTCCTACCTGCTAGGGACAGTCTGAGATTAGACTGGAGGGATTGACCCCTGTCCCAGAAAGGGACTCTTCAGACGGTGGTCCAGGTGCTGGAATCTGGTCACCTCTCCATACAGATGTTTCTAAAGAAACTCTGAAGTATCAGAGTTGTGTTCATAGTGCACTGTCTGTCTGATCTCTTGGAGCAAGAACACAGAACAAAGGATCTCCTGAGCAGAGATATTCCACATTCATATTCATTCCTCACCTCCTTCCTGTATCATAGGACATCATTTGAGTACTTAAGAAAGGACCACTTTTCTTTCTGGGTGTGTTCCCATGATAGCAACACTCATCTCATCTCCAGGGATCTGTTAACTAAGAATTTCTTTTTCACAGACAATACCTATCTACAATGTGATTATATTCACATCTTAGAAGGTTACCTGAGGTGCCTCCTGGGTTGCTACAGAATCTAAACAGGAAGATTTTTAGCCATGAGTCAGAGTAAAAGCGTGCCGATCTTGTGGCAGTGGCTCTAACCCCACTTGCACATGGTGTCAAATCAGAGGCATCTATAGGTGACTCATATTTATCAGTACAAACTTCAGGACTAACCCCGCCCCCATTCAATCGTAGTCACTACAAATAGGTTCCAGGTACAGTCTTTTTAAAAACCTTCAGATGATTCTGAAGTGAAAGCAACCACGAGAATCAGACACTAACCAGACCTTGCTTCCAGTGTAGTCTGTCCTACCCCACAAAGTGTAGGCAGGCCCTGGGACAGACTCTCCAACCCTCAGAGGATGCTATGCCATTCCAGCAACTGGGGTGCACAATCACCTGAGGAAAGTCCTCGCCCAGACATGCCTTACATCAAGTGGTCAAACTCTGAAGAGGGTCAGTTTTTCACTCAGTGCATGCGACCCTTTCAGAGAGGTAACCTAAGACTATCAGAAAACACAGATATTTACTTTATGATTCTTAACAGTAGTAAAATTATAGAAGCAGCAATGAAAATAATTTTATGACTGAGGGTTACTACAACATGAGGAACTATAGGGAAGGGTTGTAGCATTAGGAAGATTGAGAACCGCTGCCTTAGAGTTTACACTGGCCTGCTCATATTAAGTATGTATAAATATAAAGCAACCCCCGCCAGCAACCAGCCTGTATTTTCCACAATCATGGACAGAATATCAGAAGCAAGACCCAGTCCTGGTAGGTCCTTTATACACTTGACTCATGAGGTGACCCTCTGCTGTAATGAATGGAAGGAATCATGGAAAAAAACTTTTGTTTGTAATTTGCCATTTGATGTACACAGTATTTATCCCATATCATCTATACATTAAACACTTCTTCTTTTCCACAATTTCTTTTTTTCTTTTTTTGGAGACAGGGTTTCTCTGTGTAGTCCTGGAACTCGCTCTGTACACTAGGCTGGCCTCAAATTCAGAGATCCACCTGCCTCTGTCTCCCAAGTGCTGAGATTACAGGATCACTACCTGGCTTTTTCCATAATTTCTGTAGTCAACAGTACAATGCAACTGGCTCTCTAACCCTGGAAAACCATAGTTCTTATGACCCTCTCTTGAATACTTCTCATCTTTCTTAGAATTCATTTGGCTAAACTAATTAGCTCTGCACACTTCTGGTGATGGGAACTACAGTTAGAATTGCTGTTCTTGGGTGTGTTCCTGGCGGACCTTAGCTGAGAGAAATCAGACATAACCACGGAGACGAAGCTGGGGAAAACCTAAGGGGCTGCACAGGAAGCCGCATGAAACAGCACGGAATGTAAAGACACAAGAAAATAACAGTAAGTTGAGGTTTACTTAAATCTGAGCCCTACAATTTCTCCACAGGGAATCTGAGATAAAGGTAAGCTGCTTTTGCAAAGATGACCATTGGCCTCTGACAGCATATTCAAAGGGAAAACAGCATGAGAAAGTGCAGATGCTCTGGAAAGCACGGATGTTTAAATACCACTTGGATAGAGGAGTTAGCTCTTACTGCAGAGAACTTGGAAGCTTTGAAAAAATAACTAGTTCCTTGAGGTCTGCCTAAAGCCAAACATATCAGAGTTTGGGGCTGGAGAAGTCATTTGAAATTTGTGAAAGCTCACCCAAACGGTTCTTAGATGGAATGAACCATGCTGGAATCAGAGCTGTGGCAGAATATTCTAACTTCAAAGCAAATATGTGTCTTATCTTTTAATATACACATTTCTAAAGCTTAAGATCCAGGTCAATCTCCAATCCCTTCTGACCACTCCATTACTTTTTTTGTATTGACTTTAGTTTGTATTACACTAGCCCGTAGAAATTATTAAGAAATTCAAAATGTGCTTCCAAGTTTAAAATGAAAAATAGCATTATTCTGCCTTACTTTCCACTCAATCCCAAAGCTAAACTAAACAAACTTTTTAACTCCTGCTTCTAATATTTCATTTCAAGTTCCTAAACAATATACATATTCTAAAATTTATTGATATACTAATTCTAGACCTTTATTAATGTATTTTTTGATGTTCCATTTTTTGATGACCAGCTTGTCCCATTCTGGTCATCTATAACGGTCAATCTTTTCTCGAGTCTAGTCTGGCCAGGGGCAGCATTTGGTTCATGTATCTCAACATAGCTGTACTGTTATTACAGTACTTCCACTGCAGTTGATAGTAGCTGGTGTTTTTTACCTCCAACCACCATCCACACAATTCAGAACATAAAGGGTTAACATGTGCTACAGCAGGGACAGCCTTCCAAACTTGCCTTTACTCTACAGCAGGTCCCTGTCCTAACATGTCTGGTGGCCTGGCTACCAGTTGGTTGTTAAAATTCTGAATATTGCCTGTAGGTATGACCACGTAATTCATTCTTGCTATTTGGATATAAGTGAAAGTGATGAACTGCACCTTCCAAACGTGCCCCTGTTCTTACAATCCTGAACATAAACACCAACTGACCAAGTTTTAACTATGCAAATGAGGAGGGTAAGCCTTCACAGATACTAGGGAATGAGGAGAGAAAAAAGGGGGTGAAGGATTTTGTAAAGCACCCTTCAAAATGCTTGCTCACCCTGAACTGGAGCACAGACTACAATGTGAGTAGCTTGTCCTTTAAGTTACAATTGAGGGGATTTCTCTTACAGCTACTTAGACTTTTATTTTCTTTTAGTTGTTTTTTGAGACAAGGTCTCACTATGTAGCCTTGGCTACCCTGTACTCCCCTAGTAGACCAGGCTGGCCTTTAATTCCTCCTCCTGCCTCCTGAGTGCTGGGATTAAAGTATGGTGGGGTGTAAGTAAGGCATAAACCCCTTCTTCCAAGCACAACACAGTTTTTCTTTTAAGTATCTCGGCAGTGATTTGCACAACTGGAAACTTTGTAAATACCATGTGCTGAGCCATTTTCCCATCCTTGTAAGGCCATTTCCAGTGGCTTGTCTCCACCAGCCTCATTGGATAGTTTTTCTTAATTGATAAGCCCTTAGAAATAGCAAGTCTCTCTGAAGGGCATTTTACACTCAGTCAAAAGTGTCTGTTTGCCCAACAGTTTTGCTTTTACTTGGACATTCATGTAAGTCTCTTTCCCAAAGCCATACTGCTACCTCTCTGACCTGGACAGCTTTCCTCCAGGGCTGCTAAACTGTTTGTCATTCTGGAGTTTTCTCTGGTCTTTTTCCTTCTATTTAGTTACATGTTTCTGGAATGTCATATATTATTCTTCCTTGATTTATTTCCACATTTTTTAAATTTAAAAATACCATCCAGTAGCTTTTAGTGAAATGATGCAGAGAGTAATTTATTTAGATCTTTAACATGAGGCAATAAAAAGGTCTTAATTCTTTCTCCCACTTGATATTTTGTATTTTTTTTAGACTGAAAATAATTTCCATCTGAATTTTTAAGGCAGTAATGCAGGGATCTTTTTTACTTATTTACTTATTGAGACAGAGTTTCTCTTTTCTGTAGCCCTAGCTGTCCTGGAACTCACTATGTAGACAAGGCTCACAGATACCTGCCTGCTTCTGCCTCCTGGCTGCTGTGATTAAAGGTGTGTAAGAACCCAGTGTGTTAAATCATCCAATGCTATCCTATTTTCAGTTTTCTGCATAGAGCTTATTTCTGATATATGATTTATATATCATATATATAAATATACATTCACTCTCTTAGTATAGTGCAATTTTACAGAGGTATGATTTGAACATTGTGTGTGTTGTGTGTATGTTGTGTTGTGTGTGTGTCGTTTTGTGTGTGTGTGTGTGTGTGTGTGTGTGTGTGTGTGTGTGTGTTCGTATCAACTCTTCTGGATAGTCCTGAAATGAATGTCTTCCTGTTCTGGAAAGTTTTCTTATATCATCTCTTGGGTAATTTCCTCCCCTTTATCTTTCTCTAGTCTTTAGAACATTGCGTAATATTTTAATTCTAACTTTTCTTCTCTGCTTTTCTTTGTTTTGTTTTTCTGGTTCAGCCCATTGAATTTTTTGGTCAGCCTGATGACTTTTTGCTATTATGTTTAATTTCTATAATTAACTTTTATTCTTTATTGTTACTTTTTTTAGTCTCCACTCTTAGGGAAGAAAGTTTCTTACATCTCTACAGCTTAAGTAGGCAGACAAGTTTTGATTTTTATTTCTCTATTCTTCCTGTATTTCTGTCTTCTCTGTAATTATTTTTTCTTAATCTTCATAAACTGTCTGTCTAATTACCTGGCTATCCAAGAATCAAAATGTGGGAACTGTATAAGACCTCACTCCTTAGTATGTAGAATTTTTCTAAATTTTTGTTTTTTTATTGATCATGCTACACTTTTCTAGGCCCCCACCCCATAATTACAAAGCTAGAACCTTTAATTTACTTCCATTCTGCAGAGAAAAGTGATTCTAGTCTTAGGATGTTGTTTGGGATAGGAAAAGTAGATTTCTAATTTCCCAGGCTTTAATACAGTCCTGCACTGAGGCCTCTACCTGCCTCAAGGCCTCTGCTTCCTGAGCCTTTCCAGATTCTAGTGATAAACTGGAAGCTTCTTCCCAGTATCCACCCCAACTCCCTCAGGACATTTCGGTATCAGCTTTTCTCTTCTACACTAAGTAGAAGCCACTGGGCTGTTTGTTTCTTGTCTCCTAAATGTTTGCAGGTATCTCCCGAAGGTTGCCTCCTTTCCTGCTCACCACTATTACCTGATAATTGTTGCTTTGAATCTGGAACTCTCCTAAATTACTCACGAACCAAGGGCTTGGCTGTCACCAGGGGAGTGGGACTATTTAGAAATCTAAGAACTTGAGGAATTGTGGGGGGAAAAGCTGGGTAACGGGGATGTGTTTTTGAGAGTCCATCAGAACAGGAGCCCTGGTTCTTTCTGTCCCTGCTTCCTGTCCACCAAGGGAAGAGCTTTATACCAGGCTGTGTTCCCTGTCTGATGCTCTGTCTCTGAATCAAGCCCAGAAGCAGCAGACCTGACTAAGGATGCTGAAACCTCCAAAATGATGAGTGGAACCCAACCTTTCTTTAAATCTATCTCAGGTATTTTCTCATGGGGACACCAAATTACTGAAGCATCTCAGGAAGAACTGACAGCAAACACAGTCTACCAAATTCTCATGCGAAGCCTTACCAAGCCAGTACCACAGGCAGAGGACCTACCGCTGAAGAGGGGTCATTGTTAGTCTTTTTACACTCCTAGTTTTGCTGAGGTTATCTGAGTAACTAATAGCTTCCCAGTTATATTATTTTTAAATATTTATTTATTCATTATGCATACAGTGTACATATTATAAACACAGTATTCTGCCAGTGTGCCTGCATGCCAGAACTAGATTTCTGGGCACTAGATTTCATTATATATGATTGTGACCACCATGTGGTTGCTGGGAATTGAACTCAGGACCTCTGGAAGAGCAGCCAGTGCATATTCTTAATCTCTGAGCCATCTCCCCAACCCCTATGTTACTATTTTTTTAAGATGTGTGAAAAAGTCTTTTACCTTTAATCACACACACAATTATTTAAGTGAATCGTAAGTTGGGTACAGTGGCTCGCACCAGTAATTTCAGCTCTTGTGGGTGCTGGCGCAAAAGGACAGCAAACATAAGGCTGGCAGGGCTACAGCTTCAACAAATAGGTTCTATTTAATAAGTTAACTTAAACAAATAAGTTAAATAAAAAAATTCTTTTCTAGATAGCACAAAATACTTTTAGTCTATTAATTTATCAATTTACTCTTAAAATATGGTTTATATGACTAGATTATTTTTCCTCTGTTGTTCTTTTATTGAAAATAGATTTTTTTATACAATATATTCTAATTGTGGCTCTCTTCCCTCAACTCCTCTCAGATCATCGCCATTCACAACCTTTCTGTCTATCCTTAGAAAGCTAAAAGGTATCTTAAGAATAATAACAAAGTATAAAATAAAATAAAGCCAAACCAAACAAACTGAACCAGGATAAAAGAAACAGCAGAAGGAGTTAAAGAAAAAACACAAGAAACACATGTAGACACAGAGACACACAGGCTTGTACACACAGGTGTCCCAGGGGTGTGGTGAGGATGTCTTTCTGTACACTGTGAATATACTTTATTACCACTATTATCAGCACACAGGAAGCATACAAGCAGGCAAATCTCTGATTTCTGATCTAGCCTAGTTTACAGAGTGAGTTTCGGTACAGCCAGAGTTGCACAGAAAGACCCTGTCTTGAGAAAAAAAAAAAAAAAAAAACAATAAATAAAAATTTGAAAATAAAAAAGCCCTAACAAAGCATTTGTAGCCCTAGATTATAATTAAAGGTAATGTGTGGCTTTTTGTGCAATAAAGCTTTCTCATCTATTCCTTTTTGCCACTTTGTGCCTACCTTATGATGACCTAAACTGAAAGGTACCTGCCTTGATACTGCTAACTATTTTGTACAGTCTGAAGTTTTTCCATCCTGCCCAGCCAGTCTTACAGCCATTTAGTCCCAAATAATGACACAAAGGCTTATATTAATTACAAGCTGTTTGGCCTATGGCTCAGGCTTATTACTTGCTAACTCTTTTGCTTCAAGTTAGCCCATTATTCCCATGCTTAGCCATGTGGCTTGGAACCTTTTCTCATTGTAGCATTCTCGTCTTGCTTCCTATGTCAGGCTGGCATCTCTCCCCGACTCCTCTCTCCTTCCACTTTATCTCTGCTTGAATTTCCTGCCTGCCTCTCAGGTGCCTTACAATAGGACAAAACAGCTTCTTTAGTAACCAATGGTAATAAAGCATATACACAGCCTACAGAAGACATCCCACATCAACTTTCCAAGAAATGGTTAATCCTGAAATTTTGGCTGGTCTGCTTCTAAAGACAGGAAAGGATGGAGAATGAGAACTTTTAAGAAAGATAAACATGAGGGCTGTTCTCACATTCAGGAGATTATAGTCTTTGTATGCTCATCTAATAAACACAAAATGAACATACTAAGCCTGAAGATTTCAATCTTAAAGAATAAAATCAAAGCACTAGTCCTAAATGATAAATTCATGGTAATATGGACAAATAAAGTCCAAGAATCACTTGAGCGTAAAACATGAATATTACCTTTGGTTCGATTCCACTCAAGAGGAACATACTTGGACCTGTCAAAACTTAATACCCCACTTCCGCTCTTACTCATGACCCCCAAAGAACAAGTGTACAAACCAAGCATCTAACAGGATAGAAGTTTCCCCATGTGGAAGAAATTAAATGGGTCTACTTCTTGAGCTGGGTGGTAGTTATGTGGATGCTGGATTTTCACAGTTTGTTAATGTGTATATTACACTTCAAACGTTTTCTGTACATGTATTACATTTTAATATATATATATATATATATATATATATATATATATATATATATATATATATTGAGAGAGAGAGTGAGAGAGAGAGTCTGGAAAAGCCAAAAGAAGAATACATAAGGCAGAAATTGCACTTGTCAGAAAATACGAGGCTTCAGTCTTATATAAGCCAATCTGGCATCAATAAAGCAGGAAAGTTGCCATGACTAACATAAAGGCTAAACCAGTGTCCTGCCAAACTTCAACAGTTGTCTGAGTCATTTGTTGAAAATAACTATTTGAAAAGCATGATCTGAGGCTAGGTTGAGATTACATTTCCTACGGTAACACTGATACCCTGACATTTGCATAACACTATTTATTTACAAAGAGTTTTAACATCAAATCCATAGAAGACACAGCAAAGGTGACTTTCCCATGCACTCAGTGACAAAACTGGAGTGCTTAATAGCCAGTTAGTAGAATTAGAAATAGTGGGCCATGAGTGTGCCTTGTCTTACATCCAAGGTCCTGGGTTTGAGCCCCAGAAGTGGGGCAATAGGCGGCAGCAGCAAAGATTATGAATAGTGAAGCAATCAGGACAGAGGATTCAGACTGGAGTGGGTGGTGCCATGAACACATGTATAAATGCATGCATGCACAAGCATGCTAGGGGCTTCTTAAATGTTTTATGGAGAGAACTTTCTACATTTTAAAAGTTAAAGTACTGAGTTCAAACACAGGATTTCAAAGCTGCTCTTGACATCTTCGAGTTACCTCAGATTCCCACAGATGAAGAGAGACCCACTAAGTGTAACTGTGGAAGTAATTACAAAGGACCCAGGCTAGCTGTCCTCATCATTTCATTCACATAAAGTTGATGTAACAATAATACATCAAAAGTCAAACAGATCCATGTAAGGTACAGACAATCAGTAACCTCATACAAAGAAAGTGATACCTTTTTTGTCAAAATTTCCAAATAAGGGGGTACCCCCAAAATATTTCTGGAGCTTCTATCTCCCACATTACATTCCTCCTCATAGAACAATTTATTTGGTATGTGACTGCCATGGGTTTGGTCTATGGATACCGGTTCTCAAATAGTGGGATTTGGGGAGGAGGGAACTTTTTTAAATGAAAAATATTAAATATATTATGCTGTGCATTTTTCTTTCTACCTGGGAAGTAAAGACACTTGGGTGTTGCATGAATTCTGGTTGTGTTAAAAGAAACTCAGAGCCAGATATTGGGAAAGGCTGAAATATCAAAGAGAGAAACACAGAATCAAATCTCACCCAGCTATATTCCAGCTTCCTTAGCCTTGCTCCTTGTCACTTCTAATGCCTCCTCTGTCTTCCTATGCCTGCCTTAAATACCTTCTTCGCCCAGCTGTAGCACATGCAGGTTAAGATTAAAGGTGTGGGCTACTACTATTTGGTAGTTAGGCCTTGAACTCACAGAAACACAGAAAGATCTCTTGTCTCTGGTGTTATGGGATTAAAGACAAGGCACCACCACAGCCTGCCTGGGAGCCTGGAACTCCTTCTGTAAACCAAGATGGCCTCAAACTCAGATCTGCTGGGACTAAATGTTTGAGTTACCACTCTCTGATCCATCTGGATTGACTGTGGGGTGGATCTCTTGATATTCCAAATTGGTTTTATTAAATATATAGCATTATCACTAGGGTAAGAATTTTTGCTGTGAAACCTCAACCTTTCCATCTAAATTCAGAGTAGGTGAAGTGGTGTGCGCACGAAGTCACTCTGAGCTCTGCACCAAGCTACCTTTTCCAACCTAGTCTTCATTCATAGACTTGTTTAGCTTCTTCACCAGCTCTTACATGCTGAGGAGCTGCTAGTGCCCTCATCCAGCCCCGGGGACTCTCTTCCACAGCACTGGTGGAGGTGCATGCTAAGGAAGCTTTCTAAGATCTGCTCAGTCGGTGCTTTAATCACATCACTAGCAGCTCTAACTGGAACTTAGAAATCCCAGGTTTTATCAGTTCCAGCTCAGCCCTGCAGGTCTGGGACCATCTCACATTTGTACAAGTTGTTTAAAAGACCTTAGAATTTCCTCATCTTTTAATGATAGAATAACTTCCTCATTTCTTCCCTATCTTACCTATTTCTAATCCTGTGGACTAAATGCTAAGATAGACCTTAGTGTATATATTCTCTGCTTGCTGGAAGAGATGCTTACATTGACATAGAATCATTGTGATCCTCTGGCCTCACAGTTCTCAAACACTACCAGCTTTCTACTTCCAATGGTCTGGTCCCCTCCGCATCCTTTTGCTCAGTTTCACTTGGAGGGTTTTTTTTTAACTCATAACTTACAATGGATCGAAGCATAGTTAGAAAAACCTAAACATTCCTCATACCCTTCCCCTTCTAACTTCCAGAACTTCCCCTTGTCCTTATTCTTGCTGCCGTTATTTCCCACGTGCTCCTGTTCCCTCTTCCAGACACCCCCACTTTACTTTCACTTGTCCTTGACTGAGTGCCTACATGGGGTTGGCAGTTTCAGAGACCTACAAGCCATCTCTACCTCCTGTGTTCTGCACACTGCTAGAGGAAGCCATGAGACAGGAGTGGCGTTTCCTCCACAAGTACAAGAGCTCTCTCTAGCTCTCACTGCCTCTGGATCTTGGGTGGATGTAGGCAAACAACTTTCTAAACGTTTTCCACTCTACCTCAGCTTCACACTTTAGTCTCAGTTTTTCAACAAATGGACAAAAGATGACCAATCCATTTCAAATGAAGCCACCAACCATCAACAAACTACTCTAAAGTTCGGAATTTATCTTTGCCTTCCTCTAACTTTTAATTGTATAGGCTACAGTTTTAGACCAATGTAATGACATGTATCCATCCTTATAGTGTGACACAGCATATGTCCAATGCCCTCAAGCCCTCCATGTTCTTGCTATTCATCTCCCCCTGTGCACTAATCCCTGGTATCCAGACACTATCCTGTCTCCACAGTGGCTACTTTTGCAGACTGACATTTAATTGAAGCCACGGAGCCATAGTTTCCCCCTACCCTTTGTGTAAAGTGGCTTGGGAACACCTTCAAATTCCATTACTCAGGCATTGCTCACACTGGGTTTCTGGGTTTTTGTTTTTTGTTTATTTTAACAAGCAGGGTCTCTCAGTGGCCTGACACTCACCAAAAGGAGTGGTCTGATGAGTTCATGGGGCCCGGGGATTCACCTGTTTCTGCTATTTCAGACCTGGGATCCCAACCTGGGTTCTTGCTCATTTTCCTTTTTGTTTTCCAAGCATGGGCTCTGAGGGTCAGAGTCAGATCTCTTGCTCTCAAAGCTCTTAGGTGACTCAGCTATCTCCCTAGCCCCATCCATATCTTCTCATAGCTTCTTTTTTTATCACTAAATAATATTCCACTGTCTAGGTATCTTCTTCATTATTCTGAAGAATATGAGATATTTTTATTGCTTCTGAGTTTTGGAATTACAATTAAAACTGTCCTAAGAACCATTGTGGAGATTCTTTGAATGGACATAAATTCTCAACTGCTGGAATGTCTGGTAAAGGTGTTTAGTTTTACATTTTCCAAAACGGCTGTGTCATCCAGCCTTCCCTCCAGCAAATGAACGAGGGTCCCTGATGACCCACATCCTTGCCGCCATTTGATGTTTTCTGTGTAACAGATTCTGGCCATGCCCATCAGTATCCATTATTCTGACTGGTATCTTTCTGATGTCTATGATGTGTAACATCTATTCATATAAACATCTTACCATTATTATAGATTCTTTAGTGAGATGTCTGTAAGACATTTAGCTCAGTTTTTAAATAACAGTTTTGTTTTTTTTTTTTTATTGAGTTGTAGGGAGTTCTTTGTATACTTGAAATAGTTCTTTATTGGGTACATTTTTTGAAACTACTTTCTCCTGGCCTATAACTCACCTTTTTAGAATCTTGACAGTATCTTTTTGCAAGACATGTTTTAAAAATAAAAAATTTTAATAGGCACAATTTCTGATATCTTTCTCCTATGAATTATACTTTTGCTGTCCTATTTGTTTTTAAATAGCCAAACCTAAAGTTATCTGCTGTTTTCTAACAGCTTTATATGATTAAATTCATGTTTATGGTTCATTCTGAGTTATCTTTTTTAGTTTTCACATAGAGCCCACTTGCTGAAAAGGCAATTCCCCACCTTGTTGCCCTTGCTCCTTGTCAGACATGGGTTGATTAACTCTGTGGGACCTCAGGAGCTCTCATTTCGGCTCTAAGCTGCCCACCTGCATGTTTAATCTCTTGCCAATGCCACACCGCCTTGATTACTGCATCTTTCTCTAAATCTTAAAGCCATGTCAACCATGTTCTTTAATATTGTGCTTGGTTTCCTACATAAACTCTACAATTAATTTAATGACGTTCATAGAGTAACTAATGAGATTTCATTTAAGATTGTGTTGAATTTATAAATCAAGTTTAGACGCCCTGAAAATATTGAGTCTCCTCATTCACAAACATGAAATTTCTACTTACTTAACTTTTCACTGATTTTTTTTCAATATTATACTTTCATCACACAGGTGTTATGTGTGATGACATATATTGCATATTTAATGAAAATAGTCTGGAATATCAGAGGACAGAACCACCACAAAGCCAAGCCCCGAAGGTCAGGGAGTGGTGACCCACATCTTTAATCCCATCACTTTATTCAAGCTTTCCCCCAATATCTGGCTCTGGACTTTTATTATAATACTAAATGTGTTTGCACTGATTAGTATTTTGTCAGTGAGTTAGGATCATTCAGGGAAAGGAAACTTCAGTTGAGGAGATGCTTCCATTAGAATGGCCTGTCAGCATATCCGTGAGGCAGTTTCTTGAGGGATGGCTGATTTAATAAGGGTAGACCAACTGTTAGAGGTACAATCCTTGGGTAAGTGGTCCTGGGTTATGTAAGAGAGGCAGCTGAGCAAACCATGGAGAGCAGGCAGTATTCTTCCACAGCTCCTGTCTCCAGTTCCTGCCCTGACTTCCTCCGGTGGTGGAGTGTGATCACCCTTTCTTCCCCAAGTAACTTTTGGCAGTGATGTTTATTACTGCAACAGAAACCTAATTAAAAATAATGTTCTTAATTTTAAACCTCACCCCAGTATATAGCAAAGTAGCATTTCTACATTAACTTTGCATGAACTCTGTCTGCTGTTACTCTTTATTAGTTGCAGGAAGTTTTCTTTGATTCTTCTCATTTTTTTTTTCCATACAGATAACTCTTAACTTAAACAATAGCTTTATTTCCTCCTTCACAAGCAATATATCTTTAGATTTACTTTTTTGTCTTGTCATGATTATCCCAAAATAATTTCATCATAATCAAGATGATCAAATAATTTATTACTGTAAAGGGGAGTTTCCTTTAGAATGGAAATGGCCAACCCCAACATGCAAATAAATAAAAATGTAACTTAATTTTTTTTAAATTTATTTTTATTTTATGTGACTTGATGTTTTGCCTGCATGTATAACTGTGTAAGGGTGTCAGATCTTGGAATTACAGACAGTTATTAGCTGCCATGTGGATGCTGGGAATCGAATTCAGGTCCTCTGGAAGAACAGTCAGTGTGCTCTTAACCGCTGAGCCATCTCTCCAGTCCAATTTAAAAAAATTTAAGAGTGCTGGCCATATAGCTCATCCAGTAAATGTCTCTATGGCCAATCCTGACAATCTTAAGTTTGATCCCTGGAACCCCTATGGTCAAAGATAATTGACTCCAGTAGGCTGTTCTCTGACCTCAATCACAAACCATGTCACACACTACCTTACATCCCAAACATACACAAACAAAACTATAAATTATTTGTAAGGAATGGGCATTATTTATCCAAACAGTACCCCATAATTAAATCAGCATAATAAATATGGGTAGACTCTCAATCTAGATTTGAAGTTAACTTTTATTTGCTTCTGTTCTTACAGCCTGAGGAATGCCTGGTGCATTAAGAACCTTCCTATTCCCTCCTCTGGGAGAAGCCACTTTACTACCCACAAACACTCAGGCATCTTCCTTAACACTTACTTGTTTGGAACAGTGTTAGAGACTGAATTCAGGGCCTTGCACATTACAAGCAAATGTTCCACTACTGAACTAATCCCAAAGCCATGATTATTTTCCAGGAATCTTCATTCATTGAAAATAATCTCCAATACTCTCAAGTATCTATTCCCAATTCTAACATCCTGTCCTTAACGACACCTTCCATATATTTATCTAATTTTAACAACTCTGTGAATTGTGCTATTCCATCAATACCAAAGAATGAGCATATTTAAAGTCCTATCATACTACCATCCCAATTCATTTGATCCATGTTGATACATCTCACACTGACTGGAGATGCTTTGCAACAACTACTCTGTGTATTTTCATCCCTGCCAACACCATCCCAGGTTATTATTCTGCTTGACTTCTCAGGTCCTTCATACAATTAGACAGTGGTGTTGCATTTCTTCATTTCTTCCTACGGCAACTCACTCACCCACATACCCACCCCTCACCTCCAGTTTGCACTACTCTTCTGAAAGCTATTTTAACGGTCTCCCAACTGAAGATACATTGTTCCCCATGTGAACTAGCATTAAAATGTAACTTATATAACATCCTCCTGTATTTAGTGTACCTTTGATGTTCTCCACTACAAACCTAACAGGCTCCTTAGCCCCACATGTAAGAAGCTTTCTAATATGTTAGAATGTTTCCATCTATCCCCCTTTCCTATTAAAGTCTTATAGTTCCTCAGCTTTCCAACTCAACCACATTGCTTCCATTTCTGGATATGGTTACATTCTTTCCTTCAAGTCGCAGTACAGGTCCATCTCCAGATCTCTGCCAGTTCAACTCCTTTAAGGTATTGTGTAAAATCCCCCAGTTCATCCTAGAATTTTCTGCCTAGTAATAGATATGCTTTTCCATTCCCAAAATTGCTTTTTCTTTCCCCAAATTGATGTCTATTTTCTTTGTGATTCTCTAACAGTACCATGAGACACTCTGTTATCTGTCATACCTTCTCTACGTAATATGTGAGGCTTTCATAGCCTCTGATAACCTATGAACTTCTCATACTGCTTTCCATAGAGCATCCAAAGAGAATGTTCAAGTTAATGTACATAGTGACTAGAGCAAAATGGAGTTAACTTATCAATGCATATTAAACACATTCTTAGGAGGCCTGGAAACTAAGCACTATTTGCAGTTCTTGATTGGGATGTGGGAATCACTTCAGTTTAAAATGCAGAATAGTACAAACATAACTGGTTCCTAAAACTAGAGTTGGGGTAGACGTTAGGGGTCATTTAATCCCTCTGTGTCAGCCCCATAGCTGCATAAATGTGCAGTCTGCAGCATTTACTATTTATTTCTTATTTATCACTTACTTTTGAGACCAAGATTCATCTAGTACAGCCTTGAACTCACTATGTAGCCAAAGATGATCTTGAGTTCCTGGTCCTCCTGCCTCAACTTCCCAAGTACTGGGATTGCAGGTGTGTGTTCCATCACACTCCACTCAAAGTTATTACTTATTAAGAGCTGTATACTCACCAGGTCCTTATACATTATGCCAGGCTCACTCAATCCTTCAGTGTACTCAGCATCAGCACCACCACCCACAGTAGAGATGAGAGTTAGAGGCATAGCTGAGGTTCTTCAGGCTTTTCTACTGACCATTGTTACAGACATAAGGACCTACTATGCTACATGACCTAACTTCTGTCTGTTGATACTAATTATGCAGACTAAGCGGAAACACACAACAAAAGTTTCAAGTCATTTACACAATACGGAGAGCGGGGAGTTTACTCTTTATAATAATATACTTTATCAAGTAGACTCTTGGGAAGTATTACATGCTACACTCAGATCTTCCTTCCACATTATTGGTGACTTGTAGTTTTAGTCCTTTAAATATCTGATCGAGAAATTTAAAGGATGAATGTAAGACCTACTATTATGTGGTGTTACCACCATTGACAAATTAGAATTGGGGCCTCTTACAGAGAAACAAAACATTGGGTTTGTTTAAATTAACATTATAACATAGTACTACACACAGTCCTTACTACTGCTCAGTATGAGTTTGGTTTACAGTTGGAAAGAGGTACCGGGGAAATATCAGTGTTTCAGCTGAGTGGAAACAGGCCAGTGATGATTTAACTTTGCCCATTTCATGTCAATATTTTTGCACTTTCATTTTCAACTACTACCTATATTTTTAATGGTTTATTCACTTGCTGATGTCCTGCAGTTCCAAAGCTCCACACCTTCTTCATGCTAAGCATCTTAAGAAAGGATGCATAAAGGTTTGTCACCTAGTGTTGTGCTCTTAACAGCACAGAGGGGAAAACCAACCAATCATGAGACAAGAAATACAGTAAAGAGGAAATCAGAAGTACACCATATCGGTAGGTAGCTCTCCCACCAAAGGCAATGAATTGCAACTGTCAAAATTGCCCTGCCAAGAATCAGGAAAAACAATCTATTCGTTCAGATGTCAACAAACCTAGGGTGCCCAGAATATATATGAGGCTTGATGATTCTAGTATAGAAATTAATGAACAGTAAAGCCCCCTCCTTCTCCGTGGATCTTATTCTTGTAGGTCGAGAATAGATCTACAGAATGCCTCAACAAAATATTATTAGCGATTAGGAGCTATGAAGAAAAGAGAGCTGTTGTCTATAAGTTGGGAGAGGACCACAAACTAAGGAAGTCATCAAGAGCATTTGTGGGACTCTGTCACTGGCGGTGTGCCCCAAATAATGAGTAATCTTTGCTCTGTAGTCCTTCAAAGGTGGATGGGGTGGGGCTGAGTCAAGTTAGCATTTAACAAAGGTGATAGTAGGAAACATTATGTATTCACGAGTGAAAAATTAGATGGCCTTTTAAAACTTACAAAAAGAAAACCAACCCGAGCTAATCTTTAATATAATCTACTTAAAGGACCAATTGTTTAAGATCAACTTTTAAAGATTCTGCTAATTACTTGAAACCTACTAAAGTTGATGCAATTACTAGAAGTATTTCCAAGCTAGAGACCTCCTTCACTTGACACCATTCAAATTCTGAATGAGACTGGACCGGGCCCTGCAGCGAATCAGCACCTCTTCTGCCTCATTAAGGCAGCCAGGTGGAATCTTGTTACCCTGCCAGAAAACACGAAGCCAGCCTACTGAAGGCAGGGAAGCCCTACACACTCAAAGTTACCCTGGCAGGTTTAAAACACAAAAACCCGCCGCCTTCTCGCATGAACTCCCCCCGCCCCTCCGGGCTTCATCACTCGCAGGAGGGCTGCTCTCCAGGGTCGGAGGCCCCACGGCGAGTACGCGCGCGCGTGTAGAGCCCGCGTGAATCATCGGAGCGCGGTCCGCTGGGGCGATGATTCATTCACCGCTCCGGAGCTCGCGGCCACACGTTCCCGGCGTACTATGACGGTCGCACACTCAGCTTCCTTAATATTAAACAAATGTTTCAAAGTACAGATGCCTGCAGCGAGAAACGCCTAGAGCCGGGCGAGGTGGCAGAGTGAGCGTCCCGGGGCGGGCAGGGGCGCGGTGGGCAGGTCTGGTCCCCCCCTTCCCCGACTCGACCCCCGAGGCGCGCGGAGGCGTACAGGTGGGTCCCCGCCGCCCTCGTCGCCGCGTTCCCGCTCGCCCCTCTGCTCTCCGTGGCATCTTATATAATAGCCCGAGCTGATCCAAACGGAAGCGGGGCGCGCGCTGCCAGGGCCGCTGGGCAGAGGTGCTCAAGCCCGAGCCCAAGGGGCTCTCCACGCAGCTCCCACGAGAGGGGAAAAGGCCCGAGCGTCCGCCCCACGCGTCCCCTCTCGAAGGCGCTCGGTCGCGATCGGTCCCCTTCAGGAAGCTGCGAGCGTCACCAACTGCGTCAGCTTCTTCAAACACCGTGCCCTGTCTCTTTCCAGCCGGGGAGCCGCCGCCGCGGGGCCAGGGCCGTGGGCCGCGCTGGTAGGCGCGTCTCTGGGGATATCAAAGTTCCCGGGGACCCTCCGGTCGCCCGCTCGGCCCAGCATCTTCACCCGCACCCATGCCCTAGCGTGGGCAACTTGGGACCACCGGCTGCGAGCGGCCCCTGCAGCCCGCTGAGCTCGCAAGGCTCCCGCGGGGATCTAGCCTAGGGCCCAGCGGAAGAACAGCGGCGCTAGAAAGTTCCCAAAGCCTGGAAGCCACCACCCGGGTCCCCGAGCATCGCTCTTACCTAGCTCTCGGGAGGCCACGTTCCGGGCGGGCCGCACGGGGCGCGTGGTGCACGAGCGCGCGCGCGTGGGGCGGTAGGTGAGCAGCCCGCGCGGGCGGGGGCGGAGCAGGGCCGGGTGGCGGGGCGCGAGCCGGGCGGGCGGGGGGTCTGGGTGGCCCCGCGGCGGGAGGGCGGGGTGGGGGGGGGCGGGAAGGACTCCGGCAGTCGAGCCCGCGGTGACGGTGACGGCGGAGGAGACGGCGATGGGCGCGGGGCGAGCGCGCCAAGGGGGCGGAGGAGTTGCCAGAGGGTTTGTTTACGCATTGCTGCCCGGCTCGGGGCACAGCCCGCACTCCCTGATTGGACACAAACTGGGGCACAGCCTCTTGCCGCCGCCCGCCAGGCCTTCTGGAGCAGCCGCCGCCGCTGCCTAGCTCTCGGAGCGCCTGCCGGGCACAGCCCACCGCAATGCCCCGGCCTGGAGGGGGACAGTCGGAGCGGCAGGCAGGGTGGGCGTGGAGCGGAGCGGACGCAGGAGCTTGGAGTAGCCCACCTGTAGTGGTGCGACCTTGGCAAGGAGAAGCTTGAAACTTCTCTGGCTTGGAGGCTGCTTATGCCCAAAGGCTGATTAGATACCCCACTCCATCCCCTTCACCGCCACCCCTACTCCCATAGGAAACTTGCCCTTGAGCAGATAGAAAAAGCAGCTCAAATATCAATGTGTCTTTGGTCAAGTCGAGGCTTCTAGTAGAAACTGACCATGGGCGCTCACAGTTCTTTTCTGCCTCCTGCTTCATGACATTCAAAAGTTGTCCTACCAGAAGTGACCTCCTCACCTTGGCTGGTGCTGAGCATCCGCTGAGGACTTCACATGGTCTTAACTTTCTTCATAGGCGGACCTCCACAACTTCAGCCTCCTCTCGACTGTTCAACTGTCACCTCAGATCCTTTGTATAAATACCACGCCTGGAATGCTTTGGTAGATTTGCATTGCCTGGATCCTGTTCTGTTCTTTGCCTGTGCAAAAGTGCTCCCAGACTCAGCTCCCTGGGACTGACATCAGTCTGACTTAGATCAGTCATTTGCCTATCTATACCGTGCACATCTCCCCTCTCATTCTGTAGATTTCTTAAGGAAAGTGGCCAGGTTTCAACAGGACTCCAGCATCTGGGGGAAATGAAACTGGAAATAATCCCGTGTTGTCTTTAGTGTCTGTCATTTTGCTGGGTCTGGAGAACTTTGAGTCTGAAGAACTGAGAACACAAGCCTCATCTTGTCAAGCAAACGCTTCAAACCCAAGCGTGTCCTCCATGTTTCCTGTCTCTGTATTCAGTCCCCATATCTAACTCTGTGCCTCTAGCTAATGTCACAACAGCCCTGAAGTGCTTCAGAAAGGTTCCTTAAGGCAAAGCCAGCCCATGGTGACCAATGTGAATAACGTAAATAAAACACGAAGTAACAGACACAAGGTCAATCATTTTTCAGATTATTAGGGACACTTAGAGCCCCCCTCCCCAGTTCTGATGAAATACATGGATTCGTCTCTGATCAAATACTACTTCTAATAAATATATCATGGGATGAACCTGGTCCTTCTTGACTCCTGGGATGGCTGGGTTTCTTTCTCTAGATGTGCTGTGTAAAGTCAAGTCCCATCGGGAAACACCTGACTCTGGAGGAACATCAAATGAACATTTTCTTTCTCAGACAATTCAAATTAGTTACAAATGCATTGGAAGAACTGTAAATGTGTAGCAGAGGTAGATATGGAAAAAAAAAAAACTTTAAAAATAAATAAATAAATAAAATTCTAAAATGAGGCAAAGAACCGCAAATGCAACCAGGGGAGGGTGAGGCCACCCTCAGATTGGTAGCACCTAGAAGCAACTTTTCCTCTAGGGCTCCAGAGCAGTGCAGCAGAAATCACAGAGTACAGCTTCCCCCGGAGATGTCTTCAGAGCAAAGGGTTCATCCTCTTCTCAACCTCATCAGTCACTGCCTGAAAAAAGGAAAAGCTAGCGCACGTGTGACAAAGGCTCACACATGACAAGTTTTAGGGAAAAGAGAATGAATCTGAGAGCATAGTAAGGAGTGACAGGTGCCCCAGGCTTGGGTGCAGCACCTGATTGCCTCTGGGACTCGTTTTCCAGGTCATTTTCTGCAGTGTGGGGAAACATTTGCTCCCAGCCCTGGCACTTCCGTTCTCCCTCATGTCACCTTAGCTTTTATTCTTTCTAGCCATCTTTTTCCATCATGACTTCTCTAGGCTTTCCTTTCCTCATCCCCTCTCACTTTTCTCTTTGTGTTTCCTTCCTGTCTCCTCCTAACTCTCGCTCTGTGAGCTCTTGTCTTACCATCTCTGTCAGCTGTAGGCTTTGGCACGAAAGACTCATCCTCCTTCTCATGAGGGCATTCATATTGGGCACCGCCATGTGTGGCCCTTCCACATACAGTCCTAGACAGTTTGTATATGTTACCTAGCTTATTTTCACCATACGCTCATTGTTCAAGTGCTACTGGTTATAATTCGGTGGTTTGCCCATTGTCTGTCACAAAGGAGACTTTGTTTGCACAGGCCACTGACGACACCAGCGACACTCCTCTTATCTTTCTCTTTTTTTCCTCTCATTATCAAAAACATCTCCTTAAGCCCCAAATTCCAACCGTTCAATAAAATCATTTTAAATCTCCAAAGATTCACAATGGCTACTGCAGAAGATAGCTTTCTGGTTTTGAAGGGTAGAGAAAACTGAAAAGCTGAAAATTGATCAAGGAAGAGCATTTTGGTGGAACGGTAAATAATATGATCCAACTTGGCTGGAATGCAAAAGAAGGCTAACAAATTAGAGTGTGTCTCAGAAACTTATCTTTATATCACAGTTCCCCACAACAGTATGTTCAGAAACACAGATTAAATCCTAAATATATGTATAGTTCATATTATTTCAACCTTTATGCTTTAAGGCCACAGAGAAGTATTAGCACTGTCTATCCCCAAATGTTTTAAAGTAGAAAAACTACAGTGTACCAGATTTGGGTACCTGAGTATCAAGGCCATTAAAGTCAACCTATAGTCAAATCCCTTCTTTGATAAATGTTGGGTTATGATCTTGAATTTACATGTGGTTAAGTTTTTTCCTCAACAGAGTAGGGAGATTGACATCATCTATCTCAGTGACCTTGTGAAAATTAAACATTATATGTTATATATAGTTAGTTTAGACAGCAACAACAAAGACAGTCATAGAGTAAGCAGCTGACACAAGGAACATTTGCTTCTTACAGCTTTAGAGACAGAAGTCTGACAGCAGAGTGCTGATGTGGCCAGAGTTCTGGGAGAATACAGCTCCTCTCAGGAGTGTACATTGTCAGCTCCATGCATCTTGGTGGTGGAAATCGAATCAGTGAGGGACCTATGTTGGGATCCTTTTCTTTATTTTTTGGATTTTGGTTTTACTTTGTTTGATTGTTTTGTTTGTTTGTTGTTTCTTTCTTTAAAATATTTATTTTTATTTATGTAAATTGGTGTTTTGCCTGCATGTATAACTGTGTAAAGGTGTCAGATCTTGGAATTACAGACAGTTGTTAGCTGCCATATGGAAACTGGGAATTGAACTCAGGTTCTCTAGAAGAGCAGTCAGTGCTCTTAACCCCTGAGCCATCTCTCCAGCCCTTGTTTTTTCCAACACAGGGTTTCTCTGTGTAGCCCTGGCTGTTCTGGAACTCACTCTGTAGAGCAGGCTGGCCTCAAACTCACAGAGATCTGCTTGTCTTTACCTCTTGAGTACTGGGATCGAAGGTATGCTCCATGACCTCCCAACACACTATGATTCTTTTTATGAGGACTCTCATCTCATTCATGCAAACGCCACCATTACCACCTAGGCACCTTCCACCTTTAGTACCATCACACCAGGAATGAGGAGTTCAACAGCTGAACTTGAGAATTTACAGATATTCTGCATTGTGGGTATGGTGCACAGTGCCTGGGAGGTAATACTCAGAAAATAAAAATGCATATGATTATGCTTCCCAGGCCATTAAGCCAATGCCAGAACAAGAATGAGCCTCTAGCTTTTAAAGCCCTCATTGAGTATTTCTGATACTGAGAGCTCTAGTGTATAGCACCTGTTTGATGCCATCTGTAAAAACACAGCACTCTACTAGTTTGCTGTTTAAAGAAGGTATCAGCCAGGTATGGTGGCACACATCTTTAATCCTAGCACTCGGAAGGTTCATATAGAAGGTGAACCTCTATGAGTTCAAGGCCAGCCTGGTGGTCTACACTGATGAGTTCCAGGACAGCCAGGGATATGTAGTGAGGTCTTGTCACAAAGAACAAAATGACAACAACGACAAAAAGGCCTCAGTGGTATTTCTAGCCCCAATTCCTTTCAATTTCCTCATCATTCCTGGCTGCCCTGGCATATTGAAAAATTCCAGGAGGAGGTTAGCAACATAAAAATTAATTATGGACATTTCATCATCAACAATAGTTTCTCAATTTCTGCTATAGTAAAACTTAAGTAACTTGAATTTCAGAAAACTCCAAGTCATTGATTTAGACGTGTTTGATTTACAGTACTCCTAAGCCTGTGTATTATCAATCAGGCCCACCAGCTTAAAATAGAAGGTCCGTAGGAGATTCATCAGGACCATCAGAAAGCCTTCAGGCTGTCTGGTCTATTACAGATTCCTCTCTTCCTTTCTTAGTCCCTAGTCCTACTGTTCAATCCCCCACCCCACCCTACGAGCCTCACAAGTACTTTGTAGCCTGATCTCGGGACATTAGCATCATGAGACAATGAAGCATTTGACCTTTAAGCTCAAGAATGTAGCTCAATATCAGGAGTAAAACAGGTGCCTCATATTGTGGAGGTGCCTGGCATGGGTGGCACACACCCTGGAGGAATCTCTTCCTCCTAACCCTTCAGAACATGGTCTTCTTGGGTGACCATTGTGGCTAGATTGTACCTTAATTCACTAATTTATCAGAAAACGTGCAGCTTCTGAGTGTGGGATAAATGTCCAATCTACAATTTAAGAACATTTGAAAAAAATAATTTCAATGTAACTCGAAGCAATATTTTAACAGGGTTGGGAAGGCATATTTTAGCCATTGGACTTTTTTGTAACACCTTCAAACCACACAATAGAAACTAAACCTTATCCAAAAGTAAAGGCTACTTAATTGCTACCATTATACAATTTACTTTAGATTGCTTTCATTAATGTAGAGGTTCTGAGTTCTATATATGGCTATATTATCCTGTCAAAGTCAGTTCTTAAAGGACACATTTTCCTTAATCTTAAAAAGTTAGTAATTGTTCCACCTTTTTCTCCTACTTCAAAACCCATTTATAATTCAATACTTAATCTCTAAAAGCTACCTTCTGTTTTCCCAACTTCACT
Organism: Sigmodon hispidus; assembly: GCA_004025045.1. Lineage (NCBI taxonomy): Eukaryota > Metazoa > Chordata > Mammalia > Rodentia > Cricetidae > Sigmodon > Sigmodon hispidus. The sequence goes on from PVIH01002148.1 coordinate 29,911, forward strand.
CACATGCCTTTTCTAGGAAGTTGGAAGGAAGCAAAAAGCTTATTTTTAGATCAAGCACTCATTTCATTCAAAGAAAACTGAGGCACAAAAGAATGAGAGTGGCATGGTAACTCAGTGGGTAGGTAAAATGCTTTGTCACCAAGTATGATGACTCCAGCTGGGACTCAACGATCCATGCACTTATCAAGTATCTTTGAAACACACCTGGTGATGAACCACATTGCCAAAACCCTTTCTCAATTCCTTTTCTACCTGTCACTACCAACCCACTGGAGCTCTTTTGAATGGAAGTGGGAGATATCTGACTCCCCCTCTTTATGCCGCCACACCTGCTTCAGTTTTTCTCCCTTAGTTGTTGCCTTTGTGGTCTGAACTGGACCATAATTCAGGACTTCTTTGCTTTACAATTGCATTAGAACAGTGGTAATAACTTGACATTCTCGCTCCTCTGTCTCTTACACAGTGACCCTAGCAGAACCATTTTAATGTAACCCAACTTTATTATATTAGTGATAAAAGGATACTATTTGACATATAAGGTAAAAATTTAACGTGAATTTAAATCTTCAATAAAATATGCATTGATTAGTGTTAAACCATCCCAGTTCTGAAACATATTAGTGACTAGCTGTGTATCCTTAAACACACTAAATTTTTATAAACTGCAGTGTCTTTAGACTAATATCACCAGATACCTGTATATGTGTCTAACTCCTAGGATTATTTGAGAATTGAACAATGGGCTAGTGAATGTAAAGTGTTTGAAATAATAATTGCAATAATCTATGGCATTTATGAGGGTCTTACTCTTCGAGAATTTGAAGTCTTCAGATGAATGATCTTATATCAAGCTTATAACAGAGATGTCATTATGGTTCTTGGATGAGAAAACTCAGGTCTGGAGGAATTACAAAACAAGGTCACCTAGCTAAGAGGTGGCTGAGCCAGGCCTCAAAATTAGGCAAACTGTGTCTTAAAGTCTGATTCTTGAAAAGAACTTATAGATGGTGGTTACCTTACATCCTTTATTTATTGTCATTAGTAATGCCTTATCATGAAGAAAAAAAATTTTTTTCTCTGCTCTCCTTGTAGGTTCCCCCCGCCCCCTGAAATCAGGTCTCAGCATTACTCTAGGGACAGATGAATACATCATGGCTAAATGCACTGAATATGACTGTTTTTGCTTTTCAGAGGGGCAAGAAGGATGATTATCTTGTGCTGTCTGGATCCTCTCACTTTCCTGATACCTCATTTCTGTTCTGCCTTCCACAGTATTTTCTCTTCTGTGGTCATTCCTTGCACTTGCTTTAGGGACCAAACACTCCCCTTGTTTAATTCTGTCTGTTCTACTCCAGAAAATGACTTAGGAAAGGGAATCTCTCCAGTAGTTTCCCAGCAAATATTTCTTTTGGTCTCTGAAAAACTTCCATTTCTTTCCCTTGGGGTATATTGTGCACTGTATTAGGAAATAGTCCCAGGTGACTGTCTTTTGTCCTTTAATGATGCTAAAAAACAAAACAGAATATTCTATCTCTGGTCTTCCATGAACTCATATTTGGCCTTTTATTTCTGCATTATATATGGCTTTCTATGTCTTCCCTATTCTCTTGCTTCCTCTGTGTGTGTGTGTGTGTGTGTGTGTGTGTGTGTGTGTGTGTGTGTGTGTGTGTGTGTACTGTGTAGTGTGTATATTCCCCCTGAGCATCTGGTTGTTTATATTTAAACATCTGGCCTTTTTGATTAATAGCAAAAATTGACCTTGGCTTTCTAACAATGAGATTTTTATAGATCCTAAAATCATAAAATGTTAAGGCTGGAAGGACTTTTGTAGATAACGGGGGTGGGGGCACTCACACATTCCTTTTATAGTGAAGAACCAAGACTCAGAGAAGCCACATATGAGAGGAATGCTACATGACCCATAGCAAGAGGAAGCCTGAGGCAATTCTAAAACATAGCTTTCATTTCTTCCTTATGAGTTGAGTTAGGACACCTGAAAATACTAATATGTAAAATTTATAAGTATCTTCCTCCAAAATGGTTAAGTTCTCATATATAATGTTTTTTTAAAGGCTATAGAAATTTTAAGAATGGAAAAACAAATCATGCACAGATAAAAGTTAGTTATAGAGAACTGGGTTGTATCACTTAATGATCATGTGTCGTCCCCCCCCCCCCCCCGCAGTGGGGCTTGCTACAGTATCTGCTGCACAGTACAGTTTCAACAATGCTGATGGCACTGATGGCAAGTTATGACAAGGTTTCCTATTTCTGTGTTCTCAGTCCTTTTCAACTGTTTTGTTCTTATAATACCAGTTACTTCTGACTTTCAAGGGTTTCAGAATGGTACCTCTTTATGAGACACGGGGTGAGGATTTAGTGGCTGCCGTCTATGGTCACAATTGTGGTGACATAAAAGGACTTCAGATGGGAATCTCTACTCTCCACTGTAAGCACAGGCACAGATATAAACCTGAAACCTTTCCAAATGTGAAGAAGTGTGCCCTAAATTTTACTAGTTACTGAACAAAAGAAGACATCTTTAGCCAAATCGTTTGGAAAATATCAAATAAAAACAAAATCATGGTTTAGGGTTGATTTGCCTTGTTTCTGAAGGAATTCTCAGTGTCTTTAAAATACTGATGTGAATTCTGCAGATTTCTAAGTGGGAAGGACCTAACTATATAGATTTATGCAAACATATAGAATTATTAGACGTGTTTCTAAAGGATTGGTGTCACACAGAATCAGCTTTGGAAGTGTTATTCTTAGGGTTTCAATTAGACAAGTCACATATAGTCAGTTTGTTCTAGAACTAGCTGTTCCAGATGATAAGATACTTGGCCCAAGGATTTTTTTTTCTTCTGTGTAATGAATGAAACTGTCTCATCTCTTCAGCTATCATCTCAGAACTTAAATGCTATTATTTTTTGGTTTGAAATTTCTCCATCAGAGAAGTCATAGGCTATATATGAGTTGCACACTTCTCATAATCACTTCAGCTAACCTGTTCTGAGCTCACAGTACTCAGTGCTGACTTGTGGATTTTTTTTTAACTTAATTAACTACAACAATGACACGTAGATCTTATTGAACATGCACTATGGACCACATATTGTATCACCAGCTTTACATGTCCTAGCTAACTATTACCACAATCTTATAAGGAAGCATTTGTAGTATTTCTATTTCTACACAGGGAAACTTGAAGAGAACTCAAGTAACTTTGCCCAAGAAATTCCCACATTTATGGGGAAGAAGATAAGCAGGATTGGAGACATGACTGGAACTTTTGTTCAGCTCTCATCTGCCACCTTTCCATTTTTTACTTTAAAAAAAAATTTAGTTTTTACTTTCAGCATAAATTCTATGTTCTAAATATTTGTCCTTATTCCCATAAATAAGTGTTGTTTCACCTTTCCTTAAGGAAACTTCTTTTTGCAGCAGACAGAGCCCATTACAGAAAAACCACAATCAATCAAATTGCAGAGCTGTGGAGCCCAGTCCCAAAAGCATATCTATAAAACAAATCCTGCACCTAAGGACCAGGAAACATTTCAGAAGGGGGAGAAGAGAGAATGTCAGGCCTAAAGTGTTCATCTGAAGCTAAACTGGGGACCCTGTGTCTCTGCATGCTTCCTGTTACCCTGTTGCAGTGAAATTAGGCCGGGTTCTGGTGTTCCAGGAGGAGAAGAAGCATCAAGAACTCATTAGGAAAGCCTAGACCTCATGGAGCTTTTGTAGGCAAACTTGGCTGCCATCCACAAGGGCCCTTAGATCTCTAGTTGTTGGTGCAGTCCAAGAGACAACAGCCCAAATCCTCTCAGGTCACAGGGTTGTGGGTGGCTGGATGCTTCCTGGCCAACTTTGACAATTTTTTTCTCTCTTTTGTTTTGGTTCCTACAATTGGCAGGTCCAACAGCTGCCCAACATTGTTCATGTGGGTTTTTTCCTAAACTTTATTATGGTGGATTCAAATGTCAGTGCTTAGATTCTCCTTCACACATAAGAAAACTGGAACATCTCAATACCCTTGCTCTAAAGTAGAGCAAAGCTTGGTTTACAATGAGAAAGTGAGCTGTCTCATTGAGTGGAGACAATGTGACTCTAATTCTGTCTTGGGCAAAACTCCAGGTATATGAAAGGAGTGTCAGTACTAAATTTAATAAGTATAGTGGGTACATGGAGAGAAGGAGTCAGAATGGCCTGTATGGGGTTGTAAATAATGGACTCTGAGATCCTGTAGGACCCACAAGGCAAGACTTTTGAGGCCCTGGGATTACAATTTTATGGCTAATACCAATCTAACCAAGCAGAAATGGAATAGCCAGGGAAATGCAATGACCTACTTTGTTTCCAGGGCAAATACTTTAAAATTTGTTGTCATCAAAAAGACAGACAGTGGAGAATGAGTAATTCTAAGGGAGATGGAGAAAATGGGTCCTGGAGCGCTCAGTACCACATTGAAGAAAAAATTTGGTTAAAACTACAAAACTCCTTACAGATATAGGAAGGACCTAAGAAAACAACTGCAGGGGTGATTTTGCATGAACATTTTGTGGTCTATAAATACTGCGCAGATGATTCTAAAAATATGAATTATGCATAGATGGAGACAGAAGCCATGAACTTCTCATGAAATAACCAAAATAATCAACCACTTTTTCCTAAAGCTGACAATAATGTTAAGGAGGCAAAACGTGTTAAGGAGGTGAAACTGCAGAAATTATTGATATACTAAAACTTTATGCCAGCCACTTCTAACCTGTCCAGCTTGTCATGAAGTAAGGTGCCTTCTGGGGTAGGGATCTGTGTTCCGTCATGAATAGAATCTTGAGGTCTCTATAGCTTCAGATGAGTAAGAGTGGATAAGAAGCAGGTAGCGTAGAATTTTCACTAGACAGGTTGCCACTTGGGCGATTATTTCCCAAATTGTGCACAGCACAAAAACATTAGACAAATAGGGGAGAGTGGGATCTTAAATTTAAGGGCTCTGAAATAGAAAAAGGAGAAGTGAATATATTTTATACATTGCTTAAGCCAAATTTTACAATTAATATTCTTTCAGAAATTAGGTTAGAATACAGGTATCTCCTCTAACAGCCATAGCCTGTACTTTCCAGTCACTTTGCACTTATCAATTCTTTCTTTCTCCTGACATGTCTGGAAAGGTCTCATCTAATGTATAATTTGACTGTCTGGAGTGATTCTTATTTTCAAATTTAGACATGAGGTCTTGCATCAGTCACTTTGAGCAGTAGCCTTCGGGTGATTTTTGGTTTAGAGCCTTCAACTTTATGGGGAAAATTCAATCTCCATTTTAGTCTATAAATATCAAATATTTACGAGCCAGACCAAGAAATGCAACAACAAAGTGAGCTTAAGATCTAGGCCTCTAGTTACCATAACTGTTTGTGTCTGCACAGAACAGAAAAGCTCAGGGCATTGGTTTTCAGTTATCTCAGAAGAGGACCCCACAAATTCAGAACCTTGTCATAACTCTTTATCAGATGAACACAGTACATCCACGCCTAATGAAAAGATAATTTACTTCTCCTATTTCTCAATAACACCCCTTAAAAGCTTATTATACAAATAGAAAACAGTGTATATGTCCAGGTAGAAAACAGTATATGGCCCCAGATAGCAAGAATATGTGAATTCCACATAGCAATTGTAGGTTCAAAACAACCTCTTTCCCTATCTCATCACCTAAAGAATGGCAGTTAATTTTATTGACTTCAAAGCACTACCCAGAGCTTGCATAATTGGGACAGTAAAGATTACTGCAGAAGCTGGAAACCTCCTAAGAAGGCTACTTCAGTAATAACCACTGACCCTTACATTCTCCTGCCTTCGTGAAAGTTCTCTTTAAGCACTTTATGTGTGGTGGCTTATTTATTCCCAAGGACTGTCCTAACAGGAGAATATCATCATGTTGCATGTTTTACTCTGTTGGAAGCAGCCTTTCAGATAGAGATAAGCATGCTTGAAGTTTACTAGGGAGTGGTTTGAGCATCCACAGTTAGGGAGGAAAGGGAAGATATTATTCCTGTTTTATGGAACAGAAGCATGTATATCCGAAGTGTGTGTGTGTGTGTGTGTGTGTGTGTGTGTGTGTATGTGTGTAAAATGGAAACATAGAGATGTTCCGGAGCTTGAGCAAAGTTACACAAGTAAGTAGTGAAACTTAAATTTGAGCACAGGTTGTTGAGCATCACTATTACACTGTTATACCATAATCTACTTAATAACTGCCCTCCATGCTCACTGGATTACCTGTTCACTGATGAGAAAGTGAAATTACAGTTGTTTTTGTACATTGAACACATGGTCAGTATCTCTTTCCTATACTTGAAGCGGCACAATTTCATTAATTTTTCTCTTGGGAACTGTTTTGTCAGTGGGGGTGGTGACACTTGTGTAAAGGTCCATTCATGGATACACAGCATTACTTGTCCTTGGGAACACATTTCAAACATCACTTTTGCTTGTGAATTGTACAACTGCTTGTTTTTAGGATGGAGTTATTTGGTCTTGTATATTAGCTCTCCTCAGTAACTTCTTCAAGAGAGGCATGCCAAGCCTTATTTGAATAAATGATATATCCTCTGGCTAGGTATGTTTGGATTTTCTACAACTTCATTAGTTTTTCAAAAATGTAAACTCCAATAATATGTATATTTATATATTTTATGTAATCAACATAAAATGTGAAATATTGAAAGCCCTGGAATACCTCAAATTTATTTTTTCTAGAACAGAATGCTCTCATTGTCTCCCACTGCCCCACTAGAAAACTGTTCCTCTATCAGTCTCTGCTAAATGACACCAAAGTTGAACAAGACAAACTAATTATTTCAGAATATTTCCACCCTAGCTATGTAACTAATCAGTGATGTGTTAAAGTCTTCCTCTAAGAGGCTATATCCAGAACTACTCACCACTTCCCATCAAACAGGCTTCCCCTCTTCCATTCTTGTCTTCCTGTTAGGGATTTTCCACCAAAAATGAATTGATTTTTTAAAGTCTGTTATATCATATGCTACTTCCTGCAAAGCCACCCTATCTGAAACCCAAACTCCTCTTCCTCAGTGCTCTCTCCCTGTTCTACACCAGACTAGTCTGGGAATGTTTTTTTCTGGACAGGCTAGACTTCTCTTCTAGCATACGTTTTGCTTACCCATATCTTTACAATTTGGTTTCATATAAATGATGCACCCTTGGAGATGGGTCCCTGACCACCTTCTCTGAAGTAGCTCATCCAGTCTTCTCCCTCACCCTGCTTTGTTTTCCGCATAGTATTTAGCAGTCGTTGGAATCATCTTGTACATTTTCTGTCTATCTTGTGAAAAAGAGAGTCCCCAAGAGCAAGGATTTTCTGTATTGTTGACTGCTATAGCCCCATCATGTCAGCCAATTATTTAGGGAAAATAACTGCTCTTGACACATTTCTATGTGCACTTCTTTGAAAATTATAAATCAGTCACATTACATCTGGGTTGCCTTTTAAAAAACTTTCCATTTTAAATAATTACAAAAGTAGTGCACAGCATGCTCACCTTTCACCTAGCTTTCCCAAATGTTGGAAATGGATAAACAGTTTAAAAAACCAGAAGATCATTATCAATTCAATGCAATTATTATCTAGTTTATACCTCTTATCCAAAAGAATTTTTAGACTGCAGAGTACAATTTTTAAGGTTGTAGACTACAAAAAATTCTATATCTAAACTTAATTGTCATTGTTTTTATTTCTTCAAATCTGGGAAAGCTTCTTTACCTTTTGTTCTTTTAGGATCTTGAATTTTTCTTTTAAAATTCCTCCCAATCTGGATTACTCTGACATTTTCTCAAGAATAAAATAAGATTAAAAATTTGGGGTAAGAATAGCATCAATATGATACTGCTTGGCCAGACTATCATGTTGAAAACTTTCACTGTAGTCTGTTGTAGATACTAACTAGAATACATTGTAGTTTTTAAATGTCATTGTAACACACACAACTGAATACATGTCTATCTACATCTCCCACTCTTTGTAAGGGACTTGGTAGCCAGACAGCTTTGAATTTTACTGCTTATTTTCTGTTCTTTCCCTTCAAGTTCCTGAGATGATATTTGAATCCTACATTATCTAGTATATTAGTTGTCTATATTTGTGTGCATGTGCATACACACACGCACATACACATACACACACCAATGATGAAAATAATCCACAAACACACTGACTTAAGGCAACAAACATCCAATTAAATTACATCTTTGAAAGCTAGAGGAAATGGATTGAGTAATAGTTTTACATGGCTGTAAATGGGTCCATTCACATGTCTTAGAACTGACAGGCTGTTGGCTGGTCTAGCGTGCTCTTAGATAGAATGAAGAGCCCCTTAGTACTATATGTTTCTCTTTCTCGATAGATAATCTAGTAGGTTCTTAAGGTGAAGTCAGGTGGAAGGCACTAAGGCTCGTCCCTTCATCCCATTAGACAAAGTAATTGCACAGTCAGCCCAGGTTCAACAGGTAAAGAAATTACTCCATTTCTTTGGTGAGAGGAAATAGAAAGTCATGTAGCAAAGGGTGTGGATACAGGCAGGGGTGAAGATTCAGGGCCATTTAGACATGCAATCATCTTAACCCTTTGTTCTTTTTTCCTTAACAGTTTTAGGAAGCTGTACTTCACACACTCTGCACTTTGCTTATTTAAAGTGTATAGTTCATTGGTTCTAACTATATTCATAAGGTTATACAATGAACATCACAGTCATTTTTAGAATATTATTGTTATCATATGAAAAAAATCTTCTCATTAATCTCTGAAACCTAACATACCTCTTTGGGTCTAAGTTGCAATGTATAGATTTTGGAGGAATACATACATTCACACCATAGCATGTACTTATGTATTGAATAACATGTTACCAGTAGCCTCCTTTACACTTTGTCTATGATGAGTATTATTTTGAAGTAACATTCTCTGGTGCGATTGAGGGTATCTTAGAGGAATTGTTTTCCAAGTATTGAATATAATGCAAATTAATCATTTGTATTCCTCATCTTACATAATTATTTCATCAGTTGAGAATTCTTTTGAAACTATTTCTAGCGGAAAGAGGGTCTTCTGATCTGTGTGGGCTATTTTTGGTAGAAAAGATATTACAGTTGCTTGCAATTTCATAAAGAAAATTTCTTTATGATTTCTCACTTTGAGATTCTGTTAAGGAGAATGTGGGAAGAATCTCATATTTAAGGTTCACATAGTTTTGGTGGTTTGAATGTTATCTTATATTCCCAAATGCCCTTGTATTTTTTAAATTGTAGTTTTATTATAGTAAGACACTATTTCATACCCCAGTACTAATTTTTTAAGTTTAATTTGGTTAATTATTTGCCCAAATAACCACAGTAAAAATTCACTGACTTTGTTTTATTTTGCTTTTTGAGACAGAACCTCCTTGTGTAGAGCTTGGGATTCTCCTGCTTCAGTTTCCTAAATGCAGAGTTCACATGCATACACCACTATGTCTGGCTCATTTTCATTTACAAGCAGTAACTTCTTTGCTAATTATGAAGACTCAGATTTTCCCTTTCTTTTGGCTTTTATTGACAGGAACAATAACCAGTTTCCTCAGTCTGCTTAGGACTTTTGTGTCCTAGATGCTCTAGATTATGGAAAGCCCCTTAGTCTCAGGTAAACCTGGGCAATTAGTCCTTATGAGTGTTTTAGGGAAAAAAAGTAGTACTTACCATGTGCCGGACATTGAAATTAGAGTGGTGAGCAAAACAGATGCTGACAAAGTTTTAGCACCACTTAGTTAGATAATTAGACCACCTCTACAGCCTGGGGAAGTGAGCAACCAAGAATAGGCTGGGATTTGACTGTGGTGATTATTTTTAAGTGTGTTACTTTCTAACTGGCTACTGGTATTCTTCAGAAAGACAGGGTTTTGTATTGTACCCCATGTTCAAATCTCTTAAACTTGTAGCAATTTTTTGATACTCTTGAATGTTTCTATACTACACAATCATATTCTTGTTAATGATAAATTATTTTCTTTATTTCAAATTCTTTTATGTCTTTATATTTTGTGGCTTGCTGCACTAAGACTCTGATGTTACATAGTGGAAATAGTGATAGCTGGGACTAGAGAGATTCAGCAGTTAAGAGTACTTACTGATCTTGCGGAGGACTGTAGTTTGACTCATCACACTAACATCAGGTGACTGGCAGCTACCTATGAGTTCAGCTCCAGGAGATCCCATACTCTCTTCTGGTCTCTGTGGGCACCTGATTAGCATTCATACACAGACACATAAGCATACACATAATAAAAATAAAGTAAATATTAAAAAAAACAATGATAGCATACTTCATAATCTCAATTTCCTTAAAAGGAAAGTTTTTAAATGTTATCACTGAATGGGTTATCTGATATGACTTCAGGGGAGGAGAACCATTACAGGATTAACTTTTCATTCCATTACTAACTTGCTAAACGTTTTTTATAATTATTTGCCATATATATAATATATTATTATATATGAAATAAAAGGAGCTTAGAAACACCTCCTCATTCTCTGTCAGGAGGATGATTTATGTGACAAATCCCATGTGTGTGTTTGTACAAGTGATGATTGGATTCATATAGTTCTAATATTTATATATATATAGAAATTATATATTATTGAGATTTTGTTACTATAAAAGATTGTTAAGATGACAAATTATTTGTCATGCATGCTCTGTTTTTCCAGTGAATTTTGTGCTATCAATTCTATTTTGCTATAAAAATGTGTTTGCTTAAACTGCAAGTGTATTATTTACTGTGGTCTTAAGTCATTTCCACATCTATGTCTGGCTCCAGCTCAGACTGGTGGCAGCTTGGCTGGTCCCTCATGTATTAGCTAACTGTGATGACATAACTGGTATCTGGTGGGATGGCTGTGATGGCTATTCTTGATTGTCAACTTTACTACATCTGGAATGAGCTATGATTTAGAAATGGGGGCACAAATTTGAGAGATGATTGTTGCTTGGGTGAATCCACTTCTAGTCTTGACCTTTGAGGTAGGAAGGAAGACACCGCACATCTTTGATTCAGATCTGGAGGCAGGAAAACAGAGCTTTAATCTGAGGCACAGCCTTTGCTGGAGTCTGTATAAGGACATGCAAGAAGGATGCTATTCCTTTTAACTGGCTTGCTGTCATCTTGCTAGCAAAACTCTTTTCCACTGGCATTGGAGTCTACTTTGTGATTTTAGCATATACTGAAAACAAGCCCTGTGGACTGAGCAACTTCTGGATTCTTGGATTTTCTGTTTATTATCAGCCATTGTTTGATTAGCTGGACCATAGACAGTAATTCTAATAAATCTTATATCTCCCTTTCTCTCCCTCTTTCTCTCCCTCCCTTCTCTCTCTCTACATAATACACACACACACACACACACACACACACACACACACAATTTATATTCAGTCTTTAAGTTCTGCTACTTTAGAAAATTCTGATTAATATAGAGGCCTTGGTTAAGAAGAATGTCACTGCTTTTTTGTGACTTCTGAACCTCCAAAAGGCTAACTCACAACACTGTGATCTCTAGTCTCAGGGTAACCAAAAGTAGCAAAATAAATAAATAAATAAATAAACCTAAGTATGCCAATATTTTTCTCATCTTTCCTTGTGGCCCAAGTCACATGAAAGTAAGGGAAGAGACTCACGACGTCCACCTTTGGCAAATAATCTGAAACATTTTCAACTCTTTCCTGATTTGGGGGGATTATGAGTCTAAGAAAAAGAATTCCCTACAGTTGCTTTCTACCAGTGTGTAGCTTGGCACTCTGACCAGACTGAGATGGACTGAACACCCCTGCTACCTTGGAGAGCAGCAGAAGAGCCACAGTAGAGATGTGCAGACAGAGCTTGCATAACGGAGACATACTAAAGTGCATGGCCTGTCTGTTCACCTGCCTTGCTTCTCTTCCATACTCCTTCCTTCTTAAACTGTTTGCACTGCCCTGACAAACGCCATATCACAAGGACACGTTTGCTCATTTTAGGGACAAGAAAAAGAATAGAACTACCAGGCTACAGAATGTTCTTGATAAATCATGGGAGACAATGCATAGATGTCACCAGAGCATGGTATATCAGGAGCAATATGATTGGTGGGAATTTTAAAAATCTTGTTTTCATATTAGCTATAAAATGTGCATGTGAGCAGTCATTTAAAACAAAAATTAGAAACAATGTAAATGTTTCTTAGTAGAGGGATGATTGTATAAGTTATGATACGTCTAACTGGGCAGGGTGGTGCATGCCCATAATCTCAGCATTTGGGAGACAGAAGCAGGGAGGTGGAAGCAAGTTCAAAGTCAGCCTGGTCTCCATAATGAGTTTCAGCCTCGCCAGGGCTACATAGCAAGATCCTGTCTCAAAAACACAAATAAAAAGTTATGGTATACCCACAATATGAAATATCATGAAACTTATAAAAAATTATTAATTGACAGGATAAGACAGCAACATTACTTCTGAAAAAGTTGTTAAACAATACTCACAATATAGTATTTTTAAGGTATCTGTACGTGAGTGTATTGAGCAAATAATATATGCTTTGTATTAGTATATACTGGGAGACGAGACACATACAGAAAAAGAAAGAGAGAAAATAAATAGTTAAATACGATTTTAAAAAGTTTCAAAAGTTCTGAAATCTGTATGCATGCAGGAAGACAGAAAATTTACTTGAGGAGAAAAACAAATCTTTCTGAGTGTTCGACACATAGTGGTGGCTCTGGTCACCTCTCTGGTCCCTGTCTGACTCTGAGGAACTTGTTCCAATGTCTTCTTCAGAAGGGGATAGGTAGACATATAGGTCATCCTAATAGCTAGGAAAAAAAAATTGTCAGCTGGCTTCCAAGACCTCAAAGGCTGGATAAAACATTGTCTAGCATCTAGAACATCAGTGGTAGCAGCAAAAGGAGCAGGGTCCAGCTCTGAAGGCCATGGCAGGGATGGCCACAATGTGTCTGTATAGCAGAGGTCCAGGCACACACAAGAAAAGGCAGTACAGAATGAGGCCACCGAAGAACCTGCCAGAGGAAGCTGCTGGCAAGCTGAGAATGTCCAGTGGGACTTTGGGGGCAGGGGTGTAAAATCTATACAATGTCTTTGTGCTTACCTGGGTGGCACATAATAGGCAGACTGCTATAGTCAGAGAAAAGAAGGAGCTAAACAAAGGGGATTATCGGAAATCTTAAATACAGCTGCTGCCAAGAATGCAATTCTGGTAACCGCTGGTCTCCTCTGTGGTTCCAAAGTCTTGTATTTATGCCAGTTTCAGTCATTCCTGTCGGCCTGCCTTCCCCATTGACTGTACTGGGCGAAGATCAGAGGACCTAGTGTGTCCACACTTTTATATTGTTTTCTGCAACACTGTACTTTATAATATTTACCCCAGTGTGTGATTGACACATAGTTGTTGAATTCAGTGATGAACCTGAGCTCTTATTTGCAGTAAGGAAACAAACAAAAGAATGAGACCAAGTGATAAGAATTAGGGAATATCCCTAAAGAAGGATTTACACACACTGGAGCTACTGTTCTTGAATCAGGACCACCTTCAGGATTGCAGGATTTGGGATGATACAAATTATTTTTAGAAAAATCTAGCCTTTAATCCCACAAGAAAATAAATACAATGCATTTCATCCTGAGTGGTGATCAGGAATAGCTACAGAAGGCCAGCTGTGGGTGAACTATTACAGGACAGTGACCACATGCTTGACTCCAGAACTAGAGGGATAGGAAAATGAGGAAAAACACCATTAATATACCAATTTTAAAAAGGAACAAACCCTAAACTTCCAGTTGAAATGAATTCCTGTAGTTACTTAAGAAAAAGAATACATAAGGGGATCTGAAGACATTGAAAATACTTTTGTGAGAAACAAATGTCACCAATTTTGAAAATTGGTTGTTGGAAGAAAAATCATAATGTTCATGAGCACAATAGAAGAAATCGTTTAAGGTTGGAGGACTCCAGGGGGTGATGAAGGATTCTATAGACGTCAGAAACAGGAGCACAATGTGACTTCTAGACCAACTTCACCTAAGGTTTAGGCAGAAGATACGCTAGTTCTTCAAATGGAATGTTCTAGGGTGAATCATCTCTGACAGAGGCTCTTTCAATAAGTCACTTGAGCGGCAGGAACAAGGATACCGAATTAATCATAAACTATTTGGGGAAATTGTCCTCTAAGGAGACCCAAGCTGATCTATAAAAGAAACTGTGACCACAGTGGACTCTAACTGACATCATCCTTTGATGACACCACCCTAGGCAGACTATCCCAGGCTAAGATTTTTGTGAAACTGGAGACAGAGTTTACTTAAGGGCAGGCGATTGTCTTTGAAACAGAAAGTTTATAAAGATAAAAGGATGCTTTTATCAGTAATAAGTGCAAAGGGCAATCTGACTCAACATTTTAAGGAAGCATCTGGAAAGGAAGATTCTCTGTGTTTTCTCATAACACTGAGCTGCTCTGTATAGTGCAGCACAGCTGTTGCTCAGTCAAGCCGTGTGAACCCACAAAAGCCTGCCACAGGAGCCAACAGAGACAACGGTTAGATAGTGCACACCGGCAAAAAGATCTGGTCTGGACTTTAAAGAGAGGGAGCGTATCTTACTCTGGGCCAGTAAGCCTGATCAAACAAGCAGATCTACACACTGAGCAGACTACACAAAGTAGTCCTGGGTCCCTGTGAAAAAATTTAAAATGTTTTGAATAGCCCAACAACAGTCGGTCATTAATGTAAAATTTATTTAAAAATCCATTACATATTAATACAAATGAACAATTTTAGTATCCATATTTCTAAAAGCTAGAATGCTATTGTCTTATATTTTTGTAATTCTGTTTCACAGCTGGACTATATGGAGTATTTCTAGTCTTCATATATCATTGTTAGGGCTCAGTGATTAAAGAGTACATACGGCCCTTGCAGAGTGCCCAGGTTCAATTCCCAGCACCTCTCAATGTATATGATTCACAACTTACTGTAATTCCAACTCTGAAGGACCTGACACCCTCTTTGGGCCTCCACAGACAACTGTACTTATGAATGCATAATCACACAGGCACACACATAAATAGAATTAAAACAAATAAGTAAATAACCAAATATAGATATTCTTTGCTGATATACTAAAACACCATCAGCATTAAATTTAAAGTATTTATTTAGTGTGCGTGTGCACATGTGTGTGTATGTGCATGCACATTCAGTCAAATATCTGCACAAATGTCACTGTGTCAGTGGAAGTCACTTATGGGAATTTCTTTTCTTCTTTCACACGTCTTAGGGACTGAGCACTGGCTGTCAGATTTAGCAGACAGCAGTCACCCTCACCTGTTGAGCCATCTCACCAGCCCAGTATGAATTGTTTTTCTAAGTTAGTTACAATAGGAATCTGAACCCATATTAACTTGTCATGTGCTATGAACTCAAGTGATTTGTCTTGTATTTTAATTGTGTCCCTACCCCTAGTTGTTAGGTGATGCTTGCGTATAGTCGTGAAAGTGTTTTCAGCATTGACATTCTGCTCAATAATGTGTGAGTTTTGTTTTGTTTTTGAGAAAGTTATGTAGCTCAGGCTGTCCTTGAGCTTATGACCCACTTACCTCAGCCTACAGAGTTCTGGGGTTACTGGGGTACACTGCCATGTCTGGCTTCTCAACTTTCTTTCTTTAAAATGACAGGTTCACTTCATTACTTTTGGAGAAAGTGTCTGCCAAGTTTATCTACATTTTGCCTGTCATTCTTTCGGGTTCAAACTGGTACTCCATGGACAAGTCAACAATGGAGCCCACAGCTCAACCTCATGCTTGAATTTTCCCAAGAAACCCTTAGATTCATAATGAAAGAGTGGTGATTTGTGTCAAGTTCTCACTCATCACATAGGCATTAAAAGGACATGTTATCAATGACCAAGACTCAACCAAATAAATAACCTTACTAATTCATTGAGGAAGAACACTCAGGCAAAATTATCTTTTATATAATGACAGTGCATAGTGTGAATAATATAATGACAGCCAATGATGTGGCATCATCAGTTCTGCCCATCTTTGATTTGGAATGTAAGCGCTAATCTATGGTGTCTAAAGAAAATGCTTTCTTTGTGTTGTAAAGATTGCTT
Source organism: Sigmodon hispidus (assembly GCA_004025045.1). Lineage (NCBI taxonomy): Eukaryota > Metazoa > Chordata > Mammalia > Rodentia > Cricetidae > Sigmodon > Sigmodon hispidus. Next base: position 46,120 of record PVIH01002148.1, read on the forward strand.
TTACTCCAAGAGTGTCTCAAGCACCCTAAAGATTATGGGCCACTCTTTCATAGCTTCTGCATTGCTTAGACTGAACCCTGCACAAACTGATTCACCCAAGGAAACACAGTCTCATCTGCTTAGCATAGAAATTAAATACAAAATTCTTCATATAAACCTAAATATCTGTTTTTTTTTAAAAAAACATGACTCTTGGATAGTTAAAATATACTTTTTGTGAACAAGGAAGATTAATTCAAGAACAGTATCTATAATTATTCAGGATTGAAGGAGCTACCTATAAGGGAAGAAAGAATAATTATGATCTTTCTTTGGAAATCTGGAGAGTTGTTTAAAAGTCGTGATTTCATGGGATTGGTATTTATTGAGCATCTGTAGGGTGTTATGTAAGGAGGTATAGATCTGAGTCCCCGCTCTGACAAGAACTGGTGTGACACTAGCAAGCTGGAATATGTAACTGTAATAAGAGATATGAAAATTTAAGGACTAAATATAGATAAGGAAAACAATATCAGAATTTGCCACAAGGCAATATGAGATGCAAAGTAGTGCAGGCATTCAGGGCTCTGCTCTCTTCAGTGAATCCCACTACTTAGAGCTTCCCTCAAGACCTACAATCCTGACCCTGGGAACTTACCCCCACCTTGGACTCTACCAGCTAGTGAAATGCACACCATCAGCTCCACAGAGCTTCCGGCTGGCTGCTATAGCAGGATAGCTGTGTTGGCTACTTTTTGTTAACACAAACCTAAGTCACCTGAGAAGAGAAAACCTCAGTTGAGAAATTATCTTGTTGGCCTGTACTCATGTCTGTGTTCTTCGTTAATGATTGATATGAGAGGGCCAAGCCCATCATGGACTGTGCCACCCCTGGGCAGAAAGACCTGAGTTGTAAAAGTAGCTAAGCAAGCTGCAGAAGAGATCCAGTAAGCAGCATTTCTTCATGGTATCTGCTTCTGTTCCTGCTTTGAATTACTGCCTTAGCTTTCCTTGATGTTGTACTGTAATTCATCAGACAGACAAAACCATTCTTCCTCTGAGTTGCTTTTCATTGGTGTTTCTTCATAACCACAGACAGTCAAGGACTGTAATAGCTTGGGACATTCTTTGTTTGCATTTATTCCAACTAAGCTTCTCTTGATGCCCAATCTTTAGATAGTTTGTAGGGTTATGTTTCAAAAGCTGCTTGGAGGAATACTTCTTTGATTTTTTTTTAAAAAGCCTAAATATTTATCTTGAGATCTTTATGCTTCATGGCAGGTATGGGAAAGGAAGAAGAAAGTTGGAGGAGGTGGAAATGGACATGGAAATGAAGGGGGATAGGATGTTAGAGCAAGAGAGCCTGAGGAATGTGGTGGGATCTCTGAGGGGCTGGATGTGAGGCATGGTGGAAGAAAATCTGTGCCTTAGATGAAACATACATGGCATGAACCCTATCCACCAGGCATCATGAAAAGAGCCCTGATGAAGGATTTCTAGATATTGCCCAGAGGACCTTCTTGAATTGTTTGGGGGGAAAATCAGTTAAGTCACTGGCTGTATGTTCCTTTACATTCTGATTTCCTGAAAAGTTCCACTTTCTTATATTTTTGGTTGTGAGCCTAGCCTTTGACGGCTGAGCCATCTCTCCAGCCCAAAGCTTTGCTTTCTTACTCTATATGTGTCATGATGCCCGGACCCTGTCTTCAGTCTTTTGGTTCATGGAAACTTGGTGAGCATTTGAAGCTGGAGGGGAAGTGCCTGTGGTCACTCCTGGGTAGCTCTGCAGGTCTTTGGTAGGAAGGTTCAGAAGGGTATAGAGTAATGTTTTTCATGCCAAAAACAAAGGAGAAAAATAAAATAAATCATTTCTGATTGACAGGTAGATAGTTTTCTGTGTGGTATGTTTTGCAAAGGTCTAAATCAGGGCAGAGATTAAAGTTTCTATCAAGATTTGGCTTACTTGTCAGTATGACAGCAGCTGCCTTGGCTTTGCCGTGGCTTGGAAACACGACCTTGCTGATGGAGAGAGTAGAAAAGTGATGGGGAACAAGAGGAAGAACATAGAAATCAACTGAGACTGGAAAGTTCAACAGAGATGGATTTCTAGTGTATATGTGACTCCTGCACTTCGTCCTTCTTTCTCCCTGTGTGGCAGATTATGGGTGTGTCCATGGCTCCAGCGGTGGAGAATGGAGGTCAGTTCTCTGTGTTTGCTGACTTCTTCACTAATTCCAGTTGTAGATTGGCCAGTTCATGACACAACTTGGGAAACAAAGGGCCTTTTCCAAGAAACTAGGATTTGTAACTTTCTGAGATGTTGGGCAATGAGTAAGCCTTCTGAAGCTTATTTGCACAAGTATCTCCAGCTCAGGACTTCTCAGCCTTTGGGTTGCAACCCCTTTGGGGATTGAATGACCCTTTCACAGGAGTCATATATCAGATACTTACATTACAATTTATAACAGTAGCAAAATTACAGCTATAAAGCAGCAACAAAAACATTTTTATGGTTTGGGGTCATCACAACATGAGGAACCATATTAAAGGGTTGCAGCATTAGAAAGGTTGAGAACCATTGCTCTAGCTGAATAGAAAAAGATTTTTTTTCCCCAGGAAGAGTTGAGTTACAAAGACAAAGGGTTGTAGTCAAAGAAGTGGGGTGTTTTGTATTAAAAATAAAGTTAGTGGTATCAGAAAGAAATATAATTTGACAACTGTAAAAGAATGACCCATGGTCTGGAAAAGAAGATATTTTAGGTAGTATCTTGAGAGTATGAAGATTTCTTAAGAATAAATTAAAGACAATATAAACAGACATCTTTTTTTGAGACAGGATTTCTCTGTGTAGCTTTGGAGCTTGTCCTAGAACTCATTCTGTAGACTGGGCTGGCCTTGAACTCAGGAGATCTGCCTGCCTCTACCTCCTGAGGGCTGGAATTAAAGGCATGTGCCATCATCATCTAGCTAATTTACAGGTGTTTTATAGAATAATAAAGAGAATGATCAATGAGTCAATGGCAATATTCTCAACCCCATTATTGAATAAGATGCCCACTGAAAATAGAGAGGCAAACTAATTCATATTACTGAACTGGAGGTCATAGCTATCTTAGAGATGGAGATCTGAAGATTTTCATGGGATGTCAGAAGGGGAATAAATTGTAAAGTGGTCTGCTGTTGCCTAGTGAAGTCGAACATTGTGGAAAAGATTATGTCATCTCTACTAACAGTTTAAAAGATAGAGAGGGACAAAACATTTCTCTTATTTTTTAAGACAATCCCTTAGTTTAAAAATTCATTAATTTATCAATCAGGTGATTTTGAAAAAATATATTTTCATCAGAACCTGTATTATATGAATAAATAATATATATTTGAAGAAGTACACTCCACAGTAATTTTTCACAGGTTCCTTTGGGGACTAGGTTATATACTCTGAAAGAATTATTGCGAGTGCATATCAGCAAGATGTAAAAGGAAAACCTAAAGTTCAATAAGAATAAAATGTATAAATATGTTGATGTGCATCTACAGAAGCAGAAACTTTATAGAAGTGTAAGTTGAAAAAATACAGCATTGCACACTAACATGGATGAATCACAAAGGCAATGTAGAGTGTTGGAAGCAAGTTAAAGAATGATGTGCATCATATGATGTTCTTCAAGAAAGTAAGAAATATGTAGTTTAAGCTTTACCAACTCCTGTGATAAAATTATAAGTAGTACAATGGAACAATTAGCAAGACATTCAGAACCCTGGTTACCACTGAGGAATGGAAGTATTGGCTACAAAAAAGTATTAGGAAACTTTGCAAGTATTAAGATATATATATATATATCTTAATATATATTAAGAGTGCATTTTATTATTTTATATTATATACTCTTATAACATAATGAAATTATAATTTGTCAAAATCACCTGACTGATAAACCATTTTTTAACTAAAGGTTTATCCTGAAAATTAGAGGTATGTTTTATCCCCCTGTGCCTGTTGGCTTGTTTATGAAGATGGAACAGTATTTTCCACCTTTTGTGTGCTGTGGCACTGTGATTTGGTAGTCCCTTGTGTGAAGCACTGGAGTGTATTTCTGTCTTTTGGATTCTGGATTGACTCTAGGACTTGCTTTGACTAATGATATGTAGTGGAAAACACACTTTTCTGAGGCTTCTGTTCTCATCATCCAGGAATCTGAGATGACAGAAGATTGTGTCAGCCATCAAACTCATCAGAGCCAGCCCCCAGCCTCCACCCATGCCGCATATAGCTATATGAATTAGCCCAAAGAGTACCAGAAAGAGAACTATCCAGTCAAGCTCTAAAATTGTGATTTATAATAAATCATATGAAACTAAGTTTGGAGATGTTTGTTAAACAGAAAGGGGTTATGAACATGACTCCATAGTGATTGAGGAATTCCTATAAGTAGACATAAAGGTGGTCCACTTAGAAAAGTGCCCAGTGCCAGACAGGACAGGGAGAATCAGCACTGGACAGAGGCATTATGATCCAGAAAGACCAATGCTAACCACACTTGCTACATGGAATTAGAAATTTTTCAAGTGTCACATGAGATGCTCTCCATATGATTCTTTCAAATAGGGATGATTATCCATCACAGAGAAGTCTAAGTAATACAGCTTTGGAGTCATATTTTCATTAGAGAAAGCACAAGACTGTGTTGTTTTATATATGTGAACATCATAAGCAATCTGCATAGCATTCATTGGCATTTCTGGCTGGGATTATCCTCTGATTCTTCTTCTATGCTCTAACACCTCCCACATCCCTTTAAGGATCTGGGCCAGAACTTTAGCAGAGATGATGATGAGGCTACAGTTACCACTAGAACTAAAGGGAAATATTAGGAGCACGAGGCTGAATTGGTATGATCAGGACACACTTGGGGGAGGGAGTGGGGAAATTGTCCTCAGTTTGGGGAGTTAACTTCTCTCAGAGATTGGATATGAAGATTTTTTTTAGCATCATAGAATGGAAAGGAAAAATGTCTGTGGTGGAATAGGTGTCGTGGCTAGCAGTCTGGGTGATTCTTGGACATTGAGACACCATTCAGGCGGGCTGTAGTGGCTCTTGTATTTAATTTCAGTATCACAGAAGGAAGGCAGAGACAAGCAGACCTCTGAGTTTGAGATCATCCTGGTCTACAGAGTAAGCTCCAGCCAGGACTGTTACACAGAGAAACCCTGTCTCAAAAATTCAGAGAGAGAGAGAGAGAGAGAGAGAGAGAGAGAGAGGTTGGGGGAGGGAGAGGGAGAGAGAGATCACTCAGTATATCTAACAACACAGCTCCATGATCAATTGAGGCCTCATCCTCCTATCCCCTGATCCCAGTGCAGAGATATCTGACAAAGACCAGGAAGCACTGTTCTTGTAGCAAGGATGACATTAGGGGAGAGCCCTAGGGATTCGGCAGGTTTAGTGTACACAGGGACACAACAGCCATTATTTTTCTCATTGCTGTGACAGGTAAAGGAACCTAAAGGAAGATGTGCTTGCTTTGAGAGGGTTTAGTGTATCATGTGGGAGAAGGCTTTGAGTAGCCCACTTCCTCCAGCTAGGCCTTATTCTAAAGGAAACCAAACTTGTTTCTACAATTCCCTCATACTAGCTCCAAACTTTGAAATCAAGTGTTCAAACACATCAACCTACAGGGCACCTTTTATATTTGAGCCATAACAAATATATATGATGACTCTGGGATGTGATAGTCATGTATCTATGCATCCTGGCTCAGTAGGAAACTTCATTGAATTCAGATGTAAAAGAAATGCTTAATAAATGGTTGGCTTTAGTGATATGGACAGCACTTATGGAAAATGATAAGGAATGAGGGAGGATATGGAGCAATGATAGTAAGGACTCTATTGTCACCAGGCTTGAAGGGACAAGTGGGTAACTTACTGGGGCTGTCAAAGAAGGAAGTGCTTGAGTGGCTGGGGCTGTGGACCTTGACTTTCACAGACACTGCCTTGACCAGGCCTGGCTGACACCAATGGGCAAAGAAGCTTTTATAGAGCAAATCTCTATAAAGTATCAGTCTAGAGAAGCATGGATGAGTATAAAAGAGCAGAGAGGTATCTGCAGAAGCTATGAGAATATGCAACACAGAGTACATTGTAAGGATAAGTTTGGCTTTATATCTTCCCCCAATGTGTGCTTTTATCTGTGAACTCCCCCCACATGTCAGAGTAGAGAGAGCCTAACTTGATTTTGTTGTTGTTGTAGTAATAAACCCTTTATTATTAATTACTACATAAAAAGATACAATCATTTAAAAATGCAAGCCATCAGGAGAGATGACTCAGTGTTTGGGAGGACCTGGGTTCAATTCTCAGCATCATGTGCGAGCTCACAACTGTCTGTAACTCCAGTTCTAGGGCACCTGATACCCACACAAAGGTGAAACACTAATGCACATAAAATAAAAATAAGTAAATTTAAAAATAAAATGCAAGCAATCTATAAAATGTAAAAAAAAATATGAAGAACAACAATAACCACTATTCCCATACCAACAATGGTCATCCATTATATCCATTACAGCCAACTGCATTTTAGAGTATCTCTTAATGTTTTTTTTTTCCTTTATGTGAATATGCAAAGGTGCATATGTGTATTTATGCTATGTATCTGTATGTTTATTTTCTTGCTTTAATCAGTTAAGTATGTGTCTGTATTTGCATTGCATACACATGAGTATCTGCACTCATAAACTCACATGCCAAAGACAAAGGAAGATGTCCTCCACTATCACTCTCCTTTAAGATAGGGTCTATGAATTAACTAGAAACTCTCTGTTTTGGCTGGGTGAGCTGGACAGTGGACTGGGATCCACTTGTGTCTGACCCTCAGTGCTGGGGTTACAGTGGTGCCAGCCATGCCCAACTTTTTATGTGGGTGCTTTGTATTTGAACTCAGGTCCTCATGCTGGACCATCATTGCTCTTACTCACTGTGGAACTAACTCTGCTCCAGAGAAAAACTTACACTTATGTCAAAAGCCTTGTGCTCATCCTGTTTTATCCTCACAGCCTTCAGAAAAATTAAGTAACAAACCATGTCTGTCATTTTCATTTTCAATGCTGATATGCCAGGATGAATTTAACAAATTGATAAATGACATTGTGACCAGAAACTTGACAAAAAACAATATAAGGAGAAAAGGGTTTTATTTTGGCTCCTAGCTTGAAGAAACACAGTCCATTATGGAGGGATGGTATGGAGATGATGAAAATGGCTTCATGATGTAGATCAGGAAGCAAAGAAGAGAATGAATGCCAATGTTTAGCTGGCCTTTTCTTCTGTACCTTTTTACTTAATCAGGGACATAAACCCATGAAATGATCACACAGACATTCAGGGAAGTTCTACCCTTCTCAGTTGAGCCTCTCCGGAAATCCCTGTAACTCAAATTCTCATTGGTCTTAATAATGAAAACTCAGAGTCAGGTATGGGGTAAATGGTGAAAGACCAGAGAGACAAAAAAGCAAGCCACAGCCATTTCTTACCTCAGCCTCAAAAGGGGCAAGCTCCTGTCTCTGCCCAGCTATATCACTTCCTGTCTTTACAACTCTCTAGTGCTGGAATTAAAGATGTGAGTCTCTTTATTCCCACCCCATGGCTCTGTTTCTTTTTTAGACTGAATCAATCTCTAGTAGCCTAGGGTGGCCTTGAACTCCTGGTCTTCTTGCTTCCTCCTCCCAAGTGCTAGATTAAAGAGGCCACCACTGTCTGGCCTCTGGTTAACTAGTGGCTAGTTCTTTCCTCTAGTCTTCAGGGAAGCTTTATTTGTTAGAAAGCTTTATTTGTTAGAGCACAAACAAAATATCACCACAAATTCCTTCAAGATACATCCAGAGATGTGTCTCCTAGGTGATTTAAAACAGAATTGAGTTGAAGAGTTAGGCAGCACATAGATGTTGGCATGAAAGGCATATATGAAGCATTTATAGTAGAGAAATAACTTTGAGACTTTCTTTTCAAATGTTTTTATCATATAGCCACATACAAATTAATCATTAAATATTTCATTTATTCAATATTCATTTCTAACTTTGTCAAATTTAAGATGTATCATATGAATCTTAGCTTAGCTCTTTTCATTTCTCTTCATGTTCTATTCCCTTTTTCAAATATTGTGTAAAAAATACTGCTTCCCTACTCCAAATCCTTGGAAGAAATAGCCCCTTGATCATATACATATGCAGACACAAGCTATGATGAACATCTTGATCATAAAATTTCATGTATGCACTTGTCTAATTCCTGCAGAGCTTATTCTTAGGAGATCAGTTACATGGGAAAGGATTAGCAACATTGAAAATCCTGAAAAATATGACCAACTCACTTTCCAGGATGGTTGAAGAGCATACAATGTCTTGTATTGTTAATCAAGAAAACTCTCTAGTGTCTTTAGAACAGGAAGGTACTTTATAGGATACCAGAAGAGAAACATACATTAACCCTGCCATAAAACCTTTGATCTGCAATCTAATCTTCCTGAAACATATTCTAGGACAATGATGGCGCAAACCTCGTGGGAATAACCAACTCATGTCTGACCTGATTTAAAGCCCACTCAACAAACTGGAACCTGTTGTTGACAATTTCTGGACCCTTTGGATCAGAAGTTCAGACCTGGTCCGCAGCGGCTTTTATTCCCAAAGAAATTAATCAGATGCTTATATTAATTTCATAGTTTGGCCTATGTCTCAGGCACACAACTAGCTACCTCTTTAATCTTAATTCAACCCCTTTCCTAGTAATCTACCTGCCACGTGGCTCGGCCCATGGCTCACCTAGATGCCTTGCATGGTTCTTCCTCCAGGGTCAGATGGAGACTGACTGACTCTGCCCTCCTTCTACCTGTCTCTACTCTGATTTCCTGTCTATTGCTACGGTGCTCATCATAGACAAAACAGTTAACTTTATTTACAGCATACAGAGAACATTTCAACCACAGGGACCCATACCTGACATTGCTTGGGTGACCAAGAACCAGAGACTAGCTAGCCCAGAGACCTAGATTGCAATCATAAACTATTGGTTTAAAAAACAAAAAGGACACTAACAATAAAATGATTTCTAATGATATTCTGGCATGCCATAGATCAGTGCCTTACTCAGCCAGCATCAGAGAAGTTTCCTCCTACAGCAGATGGGAACAAATACAGAGACTCCTGGGCACAGATAATGCAGAGAGTGAGATCTTGGTACAACAGCTCTAAATGGGAGTGTCTCCATCAAACCTCTCCCCTCAGACTACAGAGAACTCCTCAGAGAGGAATCAGGGAGACAGAGAGGATGAGTGACACAAGGAGAACAAGGCTCCCCCAAACTACAGAGCAAACAGATCATATGAACTCACAGAGGCTGAAGCAGCAAGCCCAGGGCCTCTGCACAGCTCTGCACCAAGTCCTCTGCATATGTATTATAGCTTCACACATTTAAGCCTGAGTGTGTGAACTACCAAGTCCCTGATTCTCATGTTTCCTTTTGGGACATTTTTTTCTTTTGTTGATTTGCCTTCTCCAACTTTGATGTGGCAGTTTTTGCTTATTATATTTTATTTTGTTATGTTTTGTTATTACCTCTTAGAAGCCTGTTCTTTTCTAATGAGGGACAGAAAGGGAGTGGATCCAGATGGGAGGGAGGCAGGGAAGAACTGGGAGGGATAGAGGGAGGGGAAACTGTAATCAGAATATATTGTATGAGAAAATAATCTATTTTTAATTTAAAAAAAGAAACATTTCTCTGAGGGGAAAAAGAACTTTACATCTCCTTTCTCTGAAGTAGGAAATATGCCAACTGCTGTCACATCTGATTTTAAAAATAAAAAGTTCAAATGCAAAAATCAGTCCATCAATAAACAATTAAGAAAATAGCTGATAACTACTAGCTAGGATATGGGGGAAAGAAACCCCCATTCACTTGGTGGGATTGCAAACTGATGTTGCCAGTATGGAAATCAATGTGCACATTTCTCAAAAAAAATTGACTGACCATATGACCCAACTACATCACTCCTGGAATATGTGAAAGGACTCCTTGATATCCTACTATAGAAATGCTTCCTCAGCCATGTTCATGGACACTCTACTCACAATAGCTAATTAGTGAAAAGAGCCAAGATATCTTCCAACTGATAATGGATAATAAAAATGTGCTACATATCCACAATGGATTTCTATTCATATGTAAAGAAAAAATAAAATCATGACTTTTTAGGTAGATGAATAGAACTAGAAAATACTATATTGATTGAAATAACCCAGACCCAGAAAAACAAATGTCACATGTTCTCTCTTACTTGTGGATCCCAGCTCTAAGTCTTATGAGTTGTGTATGTTATCTGGAGTAAACACAGAATCCATAAAAAAAAGGACATTAAGGGGAAAGAAGAAGGAGCTTTGAAAGGAGGATGATATGATACAGTTGTTTCGAGGTGGGGAAAAGAGAAAGATATGAAGGGGTGGTGTGAATTGACAGAGGAGGGGAACAGAAATAGGAAAAAGGGAGAAATAAATAACACTGAAGATGTCTCAAAAAGCTACAAGGAAATGTATTATTTCATAATCTTATTTTAAATATATATGCAATTAATTCATTTCTTCAACTATTCATGCTTAAATAATACAATTTATTATTATTATTATCATTATTATTATTATTTAATGAAGTTATGCCCCAGGAGTGGTAATGCTCCCCTTCTAGAGCCATAGACTATCTAACAAAAATCCCAGAGCAGACAAGGAAATCTTCTCTTTAAGTTACTAGTCCAGGGATCTAAAAGACTCTCAAATTATATAGGCTATTGACATTGTCATTGGTTGACTCTCAGAACCTGAAGGTAAGACTCTATTACTGAAGACACCAAATACTTCAGACATGGAGGAAATGAGCAGAATGTGACCTGAAGCCTCCTTCCTGAGGACTAGCTCTCCAAGTACCTGTTAGTGCTTTGCCAGCTGCCAAAGGAGAAAACCAATCAATAATCGTATCTGTCTGTAAAGCCCATGAACCAGAGCAATTATCATCTTGGCAAAATAGCCTCAAGGGTACAATAATGGTATTTATGTCCTGGGGTAACCAACAGCTATCTAATTGAACTTAAAGCCTGGTTAATAGGAAAGAATTCATGTCTGGTACTATAAATCTAGCCAGCTACTCATCTGGAGTGGTCATAGATCCTAAAGGAGAACTTGGGACTGCATTTCCCCCAAATCAATATAGTTTCTAATTGTATCATGAATACTTATCCTTAGACCCACCAATAAGTATAGCTTGCAACTGTCATCAAAGCAAATAGATAGAAGCTATTCCAGAATCCCACAACTGGTCAAAATTGCAAAAAAATAAGTGACTATGGGGTGTCCCACTGCAATTGATACATCTATAGAATGAAGTTCCTACACCTAAGACTCGGGCACGTTACAGAAGAGGGAGCTGAAATATTTTAAGAGTCAGAGGACCAGGATACCCACCATGAGATCCTATCTTCTATACTGGACAGGAAAGCTACATCTGTGGGATCTCAAGAATACATTTGCCTAAACAAGACCTGCATACTGACTATACTGTTGAGTCTTATGTCATCTTGACATAAACTAGAGGAACTTCAGAGGGAACCTCAGTTGAGAAAATGCTCCAACCAGATTTTCCTGTGGGAAAGCTTGTGGTACATTTTCATGATTAATGATTGATGAGGAAGGGTCTGGTTCACTATGGGAGGTACCCCTCCTAGGGGTGGCCCTGGATGGTATAAGAGAGCAAGCTAAGATAGCCATGGACAGCAACAGCTCAATAAGCAACACTTCTCCATGACTTCGGAATCAATTCCTGCATCCAGTGTGTGTGTGTGTGTGTGTGTGTGTGTGTGTGTGTGTGTGTGTGTGTGTGTGTACATATGGATCTGTAACCTTAGTAGCTATAAAAGAAGAGGCCATAAACTCAAGAGAGGGTGGGAAGAGATGTGGGGCAAACATGAAGAGGGAGAGGGAGTGATGAAATTCTCATAGATATATAAATAAATAAATGAATAAATAAATAAATGAATGAATAAATAAATAGATGCCTAGCTGATATCACTTTTCAATGTTCATTTATTTTGGAGATCAGCATGATGCTGATTTTAAAAGTGATAATGAAACCCTTCAAAGAAGGCTCAGTCAGGCTGAATGCTAGCCTATTTTGATCAGTTTATGCTTTAAAATATTATGAATGGCATTCAAGTTGCTTTTATGGCCAGCTTCAACTGCTTGCCACACATTGAGAGGGTCTTATTTATTATTACATTTTTAAAGTTAAACTGTGCGTATGTGTGCACACACACATACTGGTGCTATGACAAATTTGTGGAGGGCAGAGAATAAGCTGTGGAAGTCAGTTCTCTCCTTCCACCATATGGGTTCCAGAGCTTGATCTCAGTGTCAGACTTACCAGTAAATGCCTTTACCTGGGGTGAGCCATCCCAGAAGCCCTTAAGAAGGGATTTTGTGGCAACGGGAAGAAAGCAATGAAGGGAATAACTCAGTAATCATAACTGTTTGCATTTTCGCTCTACTCTGAGTTTTTTCTATGAATATGCATGCATATGCAAAAATGAGTATGTGTTCTCATGTATTTCATAGGCTACTTCAAAAATAACCGAACAATTTACTTTGCAACTTCTGTTTGTGAACATATGTTTCCCAAGTGGAGAGGCTGCAATGAGGAGGCAGGCAGGTTTTGCTGAGTGTAGAGAGGGAGAAAGATGATAAGACACTGGCCGCCAGATCACCACATTTACTCTTGGCTTCCTCTACCAAGGATGGAAATACCAAAGAGGCAGGCTACTTCCTCTTACGATATTTAACACTGTATTAGCACTTACCCAAGATATTTTTACTTTTCTCTTTAAATTGTAGCTGAAGTGAGAAAATGATGAATTATTAGAGAGGAAAGAATATTCTTCTGAGGCCAAGGCCGATGACCTGAGCAGACTTAGTTATGGCTAACATGCAGTGGAGGAAAAGGTTCTCTGAATGCTGCCCCAGGGATTTGCAAACTGCAGCCCACAGATTGCAAGCTAAAGATAGGTCTTATATTTTTAAATAGTTGAAAAAGATAAAAAGAAAAAGAATATTTTGGGTGTGTGTGACAGTTTTCTAACATTCAAATTTGTCCATAAATAAAATAGTTGGGCAGTTGAATAGCTGTGATATAGGCTAGATATCCCATAAACTTAACATATTTACAATCTCGTCTTTTACAGAAAAAGTTCTATTCTTCCTGTGACATAAAAGGAGTTTCCATTTCATGAACATGCACTGTGTATTTGTGTCCTACAACACAGGGGCCATATCATTTATCCATATGCATGAAAGCTGAGGTTCTAAACATTTATGTTTTTTGTGCCTGGTAAAATTGTGGGACTGAGTTTCAAAGTCATGTGTCTGACTAGAGAATCTGAAAACTCATTTGTGTGAAGAGTGGTCAGTGAGCAGCTTTCTACAAGGATTTTACGTTTCCCTGTATTCCCTAAGTCACACATTATGCTGAATATGCTTCTGATGCAAACCAGGATACTGTATTAAAAAAAAAGAAAAAGGGATGTGGTGCTTGTTATTGATTATGTGATGCTTGTTATTACACTAGCTAATAATATTATGAAAATATAGTGACTACTAATGATGAAGTGTTTCATTTTGCTCTATCTAGATTCACCTTTAGGTAACATCTTCTTTGATTAAATTATTACCGATCACACACACACACACTCAAGATTGTATCTACAAGGTTTTGCAATAAAACTTTCCATCATTTCCCCCTTTTGAAGTGCAGAGTGATGTTATATCCTCTGTCCTTTTCAAGTAGCAGGCCCTCTTGATTTCACTGAGGCTCTAATTTCTTCCAACTGTACCTTTCCCCCTCACTTCTGAGCCCTCTACCTCACTTCTTAGTTCCATCTCTATTTGTAATATCCCCTTACAACTCAAAGGGCTTTCTGTCCCAGGAACAATGGAAGCTTTCTTAGCATCAGTTCTGACATGGCTATGCTCCAGTACAAGGGGCAATTTAATGACACCATTAAGTTTTGACATTTAAGTGTCTTTTATGAGCTGTCTAGCCTTGCAAACTGTTTACTGTAACCAGAGACTCTCAAAGGTGGAAGACACATTATAAACCATTTATGACAACCTCATGACTATTGTTAGAAGCTCATCTGGTCCACTCTTGACAGGTACCCCCGGATCACACAGATATGTCTAGCCAGAGTGACTCACATATCCCCTGAGGCAGCATCCTCCCTGTGAGAAAGCCATGTATCACAAAGATCTTGCTTATTCTGAATTGAGTTTTCTATTCTGTTACATCTTTTAAAAGATTAATTATTGTACAAGATAAGGAGTTAATTATGATATGTTCATAAATATTTTGTCCATATTTGTTCCCCAGTGCCTCCTAACAGATATTTCCCTTCTGTTTTCATGTTACAAATGCATGTAAATATATTTAAATGTATTACATTATATGTATGTAAGAATATATATTTAAATCTAGGTTACACGTGAAAGGAAACTTGCAGTATTTTGTCTTCTTTCTCTATTCGAGGACCCTTCTACTTTCTTGTCTGGGGATATTTGTATTTTTTAGTCTGGCCTATTTCATGTACCACAGTAATTTCTAACTTCATCCATTTTTCCTACAAATTTCATGATTACATTTTTCTTTATGGCTTAATAGAATTCCGTTGTGGACACACACTAATTTTCTCCATCTATGCATCTGTTGATGAGCGTATAGACTGGTAATGTATCTTGGCTATTGAAGCAATAATCATAGAGTGAAAGTATCTCTGTGAAATGGTGACTCAGATCGGTTCAGCCAGATATTCTGGTCCTTCTATATTAATACTTTGAAGAAGGATATCCACATCGATTTCCAAAGTGGCTGCAGAAGTTTACTTCCTCCCAGGAAGGTAGTTCTAAGGGCTTAGATCTGATCTTAACATTTGACATAACTCAGGAGTCTGTTAGTCCAAAGCCTCACATTAGCAAGTGGATTGACCTCAGGAACCACCTGTCATGAGGATCACTGCTGCTCACAGAGTTCTCAGACTCTAGAGGACAATTTGACAGTCTAGTCTAGTCTTTTCAGCAGGGTGCTTGCTGCTCAGTGGACTGTGAAGAGACAGAGACAGGTCACCTGCACAGGTTCTGTACTGTGTTTGCTTTCCACATCCCCAATACACTTGAGAGATACTTCCAGCTAAGATATTCAGGGCGAACACACTGGGGAGTCTTTGCATGTTACATAATGAGAAATGGTGAAAGATGAAACACATCTAAATGTAAATGAAAGTGAAACTCTGGTCAGCAAGATGGCTTAGCTGGTGAAATCGTCTGTCACTCAGTCTAGTGACTTGAGTTTGATTCCCTATGACCCACTTGGGGAAGGAGAGAAAACTGAATGAGTCCTCACTCATGCCATGGTATGTGCATGCCTTCCAACACAAAATAAAATAAATAAGCAATCAAATTTAAAGAAGAAACTCAGTAGAAATAGTTAAATGTGTAGAAATCTATGAAACAAAATTCTGTAATACTTTCATTAAAAATCAAAAGAAGAAATAAGTCTAGAAATAATTTTGAAGAGCAATTTCTAACAAAACACAATTGGGACTTTTAAAATAAATTACAAATGGTCAGATACTAATTCAATTACTCATGACTCAGGTTTTAAATATAGCATAGAGAGTATTCACCAATACTTAGAGGGTAATTTTCTGCTGAAAGTAAGTTTTAAACTATCTTGGGTGCCTTTCTAGTTTCCTGACATTTCCATTTCTTCTTTCCCTTGTAGATATGCATATAATAAAGTTACAAGCTAAGAAAAAGAATGTGTCTTTCTGAGGCAGTTGCCTTTTTTGATTTATTATTCTCTAATTCCATTCATCTTTTTATGGCTGAAAAATTTCACTGGGTAAAAGTACCACATTTTCCTTTTTCATTCACCCAGTGATGAACATCTAGGCTGGTTCCATTTCCTTGCCTGGGGAATAATGAAGCAATAAACGTAGATGGTCAAGTATTGCTGTAGTGGAACACAGAGTCCTACAGGTGTGTTTCCAGGAATTGTATAGGTGGGTCATATGAAAATGCTGTTTTTAGCCTTTGAGTAATGTGCACACAGATTTCCAGAGTGGATGCACCAATTTGCACTTCCACCAATAGTAAACCAATATTCCTGTCCTGGGCACCTTATCCAGTATCTGCTGTCATTCATTTTCTTGCTGCTAACTATTCACTGAAGATTCAGAATGTTACAATAGTTTTAATTTGCATTTGTCCAATGACTTTGGATACTAAACACTTTAAAAATATTTATTGGCCCATGTGCATTTCTTCCTTAAGAACTGTCTATGTTTAACTCCTTAGCCCTTTTTAAGTTGTTTTGTTTTTTCAAAACAAGGTTTCTCTGTGTAGCCCAGCTCTCCTTGAATTCTCAGAAAACTACTTGCCTCTGCCCCTAAGTGCTGGGATTAAAGTGGAATACCACTCCTGCTGGCAGCCTTAGCCCATTTTGAATTGGATTATTTGCTTTCTCTTTTGAGTTCTTTGAGGTCTAGATACTAACCCTGTGATGTAAATTTAGTTTCTATAGGCTGTGTCTTCACTTGGTTAAACTGTTTTCTTCTTTCTAAGAAGCTTTCTGATTTCATGAGGTCCCATTTGTCAGTCATTGAAATTATTTCTTAAGCAACTAGAGTCCTGCTTATACATAAATCTTGATGTTTCCTTGGAGATCCTCCAGCAGCACCCTGGTCCAGAGCTAACTAAGAGGTAAGTTCACCTTACCTGAGTAAGATCTCCCAGGCCAAGTGGAGAGCCTGATCTCCAAAGCCTAGGACACAGCCCCTGGCTCCCCACCCACATCCAGCTCTTCCCTCAACCAAAGAAAGCAGGGAGAGCCCCCCAACAGCAATCTCCAGCAACACATAGCAGGAGGGGCATCACACAGATAAACTCTGCCTCCAAACAAACTGCTTCATCACACACAGACATCTGGAGATCCCACAGCAGCACCATGGTCCAGAGCTGACTAAGAGTCACCTAAAAGCAACCCCTTCAACAACATGAGACACACAGCCCCCAGACTGACAACTCACTAAGACTCAACTCACTAAGAGCTGACTAAGAGTGAACCTCATGAGGAAGCAATGGGCAGATGCCAGTGCAAAAATACATATGTCAATATAAAGAACAAGGCACCACCAGAGGAAGCTAGTGGTTCTACAACACCAAGACCTGAGGATGGCAATGAAGAGGAAACAGAAGGAAACAACCTTAAGAACAACTTTGTGAAGATTAAAGAAGCCTTAAAAGAGGATATAAAAAATTCCCTTAAAGAAATAGAAGGTCAGAGGTGAGCAGATTCCAGCTCCTGGGCTGCCCATGACCATCCGGAGAATTTCTTTCTGGGATCAGGGTCACACCCAAGTCTGATCTCAGACTTTTGCCAGCAGACAAGCCCTAGGCTTTAGCTATGAGGGGTCTCCTCCAGCGACCTCTAAAAGAAGGGACCTTGTACAGCCGGGCCCTGCCTCCAGGGTGAACTGCATCATCAGACAAGGACTGAGGCCTTTGAAATTGAGACCCCTGGGGGCTGACGAGGTGGCTCAGAGGTTAAGAGTACTGGCTGCTCTTCCAGAGGTCTTGAGTTCAATTCCCAGCAACCACATGGTGGCTCACAACCATCTATAATGAAATCTGGTGCCCTCTTCTGGTGTGGAGGAATATATGCAGACAAAACCTTGTATACAAAATAAATAAATAAATAAATAAATAAATAAATAAATAAATATTTAAAAAAAAAAAAAAGAAATTGAGACCCCTGTCCAGAGCAGAGTCAGAGATTGAACAAACTCCTTGCTCAGAGCAGACAGGAGACACACAAGCCCTCTAGACACAACTGACTAGGAGCTGACTAATTGTGAACCACTGAAGTCATGGGCAGATTCCAGTATAAGAATATATATAACAAAATAAAGAACAACAAGGCAACACCAGAAGAAACTGATGGTTCTACAGCTACAAGACCTGAACATAGTAATGAAGAGGAAACAGAGGAAACAACACCAAAAACACCTTTATGAAGATTATTGAAACCTTCGAAGAGGATATGAAAAATTCCCTTAAAGAAATAGAAGAAAATACAAACAAAAAATTGGAAGAGATGAACAAATCCTTGAGAGAAAACCAAGGAAAGGAAAACCAAAAAATGAAAGAAAGATTTCAGGAACTAAAAATTGAAATAGAAGCAATAAAAAAAGGCATAAAATGAGGTAAAGGTGGAAATAGAAAATCTGAAGAAAGAGCTGGAACTATAGATAACCAACAGAATCCAAGAGATGGAAGAGAGAATCTCTGGAGTGGAAGACTCAATTGCAGATATAGATACATCAGTCAAAGAAAACACTAAAACTAAAATAGTCAAAACACAGTGTTCAGAAAATTTGAGACACCATGAAAAGACCTAACTTGAGAATAATAGGAATAAAAGAAGGAGAAGAATACCAGCTCAAAGGCACAGATAATGTATTCAATAACATCATAGAAGAAAACTTTCCCAACCTAAAGAAGGAAATGTCTATAAAGATACAAGAAGTTTACAGAACACCAAATAAATTTGACTCCCCCCAAAAAAGTCTGCTCACCACATAATAATCAAGCCACAAAACATACACAACAAAGAAAAAATTTTAAGAGCTGCAAAAGAAAAGATCCAACTTACCTATAAAGGCAGACCCATCAGAATCACACCTGACTATTTAATGGAAACAATGAAAGCAAGGTCTTGGTCAGAAGTTATATAGACACTAAAAGAGCATGGCTGCCAATCTAGTCTACTATACCCAGCAAGACTATCAATCAGCATAGATGGAGTAAACAAGGTATTTCATGACAAAGTCAGACTTAAACAATACCTATCTATAAATTCAGCCCTTCAGAAAGCATTAGAGGGAAAACTCCAACCTAAGGATCCCAGATACACCCATGAAACCACAAACAATAGATAATCCCACAGAAGAAAAGCCCAAAGAAAGGAAATACATGTAAGCTACCACCAAAAATCACAGGAAATATCCATCAGTGGTCTCCAATATTCCTTAATATCAATGAACTCAATTCACCTATAAAAAGACACACATTAACAAGATGGATATAAAAACAGAAGCCATCCTTCTGCTGCATAAAAGAAACATACCTCAACCTTCAAGACAGACACAAGCTTAGAATAAAGAGCTGGGAAAAGATTTTCCAATCAAATGGCCCTAAGAAACAAGCTGGTGTTGCATCCTAATATCTACCAAAGTAGACTTCAAACTAAAATCAATTAAAAGAGACCAGGATGGACATTACTTATTCATCTCAGGAAAACTTGACCAAGATGAGATTTCCATCATGAATATCTATGCCCCTAATATAAGGGCACCTGTTTATGTAAAAGAAACACTACTAAAGCTCAAATCCCACATCAACTGTTACACCCTAATAGTGGGAGACTTCAATACCCCACTTTCACCTTTGGATTAGTCAACCAGACAGAGACTCAACAAAGAAATAAGGAGTCTAACAGAGATTATGATGCAAATGGATTTAACAGATATTTACAGAAGCTTCCACACAAACGCAAAGGAATATACATATTTCTCAGTACTACATGCAACTTTCTCTAAAATTGACCACATAATTGGTCATAAAGCAAATATCAATAGATAAAAAAAATGGAAATAGTCCCTTGTATCATATCAAACCACCAGGGCCTGAAGTTAGAGTTCAGCAACATCAAAAATCACAGAAAGCCTACCAAACTAAACATTACTCAACTGAACCAACCACCTCTGGGTCAAGGAAGAAATTCCTAGAGAAGGAGATGGTTGAGTGAGAGGAGCAACAAAGAGGAAGAACAAAATGAATGTCTTGATATAAAAAGCCAATGGGGGGTTGGAAAGAGACCAGGTGCTAGGAAAACCCTCAAGAACCTACAAGATGTTCCTGGCTAGGTCCCCAACCAATAATGGAGGGGATGCCTAAACAGGACATCCCCTAAATCAAAAGAGTAATTACCCTAAGTGTCATCACAGAACCTATATTTAACAATGAATGGAGATGGAGACAGTGATCCATGGGTGAGCACTGGGCTATACTCTCCTTCCACTTTGAGAGGGGTGGGGGAAGAAGAGTCTGTATGAGCAAGAGCAAAGGGATTATGAGGAGAAGTCCCACATAGATGGCTGGCTGGAGCTCTGGGGAGTCCATTGAATCAAGAATAGCCCTTGGGTAACCATAGGAAAAAGAACTAGGCACTCCAAGGGTCAATTAGCATAGGCAGTATGTGGAGCCTTGAGGGATGGGATAGACTGTGGTTCTGTAAATGGGCTGGCACCTTGGAGCCCATTCCCTGCAGAGGAATACCTAACTCAGTCTTGATATTGGGTTGAGAATATCAGACTTGCCTGGAGTGAATGTGCCACACTGAGCTGACCCACCTTGGGACTTCTTTCCCTTTTTGGGGAGGGGATCTGGTGATGGGAAGCAGGGAGGCTGAAGGCTGACTGGGAGAAATTGGGAGGAATAAAGGGAGGATATATGGGGAAAAAAGACCTTTTGATAAATAAAAAAATATGAAAAAAAAAATCTTGATGTTTCCAACACCCTTCTCCCCCAGTATCTCACTCAGTCTCCTCTGGCTTTCACACATTTGGCTGTCTTTCTTCTATGCTGATGGTCCTATGTATGTTCTCAATAGTTTCCTTCATTCATCTGCTTTGTTTCCTCACTGAAGGTATTGATAATATTTAGAAGTAGAATCGAAAATGGTTTGCCCAGGATTTCAGCTATTTCAGTGTCATTGGATCTGGTGAACTCTTGGAGTTTTTTTGTCTGTTTGTTTTCCTTGTTTCTTTTACCTTGGTATTGAGATATGAACATTTGGTTGTAGCTTCCAATTCTATTTGAGAATATTTTTTTGTGAGCACCATACTCTTGAGGGCACAATATCTAGTATCACTAAGAGAGGAGACAATAAGCTGCTATGAAGCAACAACTCAAAAATCAAACATGATCTAGAGAAACATGATTTCACTGTTGACCCATCACTCTAGAAGAATCAGTGTCCCCACTGCGATGGGGTTTGTGACTAACAAGGACTGGGGTTTTTTCCAGGGCAGGATTGCTAATCTCTTTCCTGGGATGGGAGGGCTGGCTCATACTTTGGTGAGATCTCCCACAATCTCCCACTAAGCAACTATGCAAATGGTACCCTGTGTTGCTCACTGCTTCTCTGAGTCCCTTCTGCCTCTCTACTCTTTCCCCTTTGTGATTTCTAATACCCTTCTTCATGTAGTCTGACTCTTCTCATTCACCTTTTACACAGAAGCAGCTTCCAATCTTTCTTCTACTCTGTTCCATCTTCTTGGTGGTCTCAGGAGCCAAGCAAAAGAAACCTGTTACCATCACTTTCACGGTCCCGTTCACACATTTGTGGGTTGTCATTATGTCTCCCTAAAACCTCCTTCATGTCACTTCACATGCATGCTGATGCCCAGTTCTCATTGCAGCCCAGAGGCTGTCCTTGGATGACATTAATTATCTTATTATGAAAGCTTAAAAGATGCCTGGGCTAGTGATATACAGAAGGCAGCTGGCGTAATCTACCAAGTACTAGTAGATGGAGGTAGACTCCTGCTTGGTGGCCTTGCAGGTTGGAATAAAAAACAACTTAAAATGTAGAGAGAGCTTTAGAGTATAGTATACATCCTAATACTACTGAAAGACAGCTGCATTTCTAACATAAATCCATAAAAACTGAATGTTTTTAAATCAAATATAAGAACTTTTAAAGTTACATGAAGAAGACACTATTTTTTTATTTTTATAATATTTATTTAGTTAGTTTTGTCAAACCAGGGTTTCTCTGTGTACAACTGACTGTCCTGGAACTCACTCTGTAGACCAGGCTGGCCTTGAACTCACAGAGATCCACCTGCCTCTGCCTCCTTGAGTGCTGGGATTAAAGGTGTACACCACCACCATCTGACTAAGAAGACACTGATTTAAATGCCAAGGGAACATGAAATTCAGTCAAATCGTCAAACTGTTAGGAGTCATAGACACCATGAAAAGATTAAACACTGAATGATTCATCAAATTTGAGTCTAGAAGAATGACTAACATTTCCTGTTCTTTTCATGCCCCAAAGCACTCTGAATCTGTAGTCATCACAATAAAAACAAATTATGTTTCAGGCATTCAAAGAAGAGAATATACGGAGCTCCCCATTTACATATGTGACAATTTTGTAATTTCATTCTGTAAAGGCCATTTCCACATTATTACATGAGGAGGTAATTGCCCACAATGTTCAGAGTAATAAAATAATTAACTGAAGACATTAGCATTTTTGTATTGAAAAGTTTGTACACATTGAGTATTTTGTATATATGAATTAACTAGAACTTTTTTGAGTGGCATACTGTTAGCCACAGTTAAAATGTATAATTGAGAACTGGACCCAGACTTATAAATTTTAAGTGAAAATCTTACTAAATGTATGCTTAGTATCAGAACATTCAAGATAATTTGAATCACTTATGATTATATTATTTTATAATAATTATATAAGAGATTAGGAAATTTTACTTTTTACTAACTCACAAATAAAAGATTTATAAAAATAGAACATTGTTAAATTTTTTTTTTCATCTAGACTTTATTAGAATAAGGAGTAGGGAGAGAGAGAAAAGAGAGGAAAAAAGAGAGAAAGAGAAAGAGAGAGAGAAAAAGATAGGAATGGGGGAGGTCAGAGATGCACTCAACCCCTGGCAGTAGGAGAGAGTCAACGGGTTGTTAAACTTATAAGCATAGTTTAAGTTTATGTAAACAGGATTAAATGTTATTCCAAAACTTCTTTAAATAGGGATGAGGGGGATGGAAGGAGATTTAACCAAAACTGAGGATGCATGACGAAAAAAATCACATAAAAAACTATTACTTTATAAACTAAAATTACAATTTATAAAAATATATAAAGTTAAAGAATTCAAATAGATAATTTTTGACTATTGAAAAGTATCAACTATTCATAAGCTGATAATGCTGCTGCCAGAAGTCTTGGCTATATGTGAGATACATCCTATGAGTTGATGGTTAGTGAGGCCTGAGAAGTTCCTCAAACAATACAGCCTTTGCTGTTGCTCTTGGTTACTCACTGGAACTAGACAATGAGACTTTATTGTTGAAGACAATATACATGTTGGTTACAGGATATAAAGAAATCAAGCTGGAGTTCTGAACTGGAAGCATCTTTCCTGCTGGCTAGCATTCTACTGTTAGAAGCTGCTGGGGAGAAAGTCATTAGTGTCCATCTGTGGACACTGTAGGTTTCAATGTCTATCTTCCAGCAAGAAATACCCATTGGCTCAATGGTGATATGACTTTTACGGAGGCAACCAGTTGCCTTCTGATTGGAATTTCATCTTGTAGGAAGGAATTCATTCCTGGTATTGCAAACATGTTCAAAAGTCCATAGTTGGGAACGTCACAGGTTTTAGGGAAGATTGTACTACAATTGGTTTAAATGAGCATGTTGTCAAAATAGTTTCTAAATATTTATGTTCATGCCCATAGACTAGTGCTATTCTTAGCCTTAGTTAGAAAAGGTTAGCTTTGCATTGGGCAGTGGTTAATGCAGAGACTCAGAACTGGTAAAAATTCTAAGATTAAGAGACCATTGAGTGCTCAACCCTAAATAGGATGTCTATAGCACCCTATCCAAGATCCAGGGAGCATCACAGAAAGAGAATGGAAACCATGTAAGAGTCAAAGATGAGAAATAGTACAAAATGTTTTTTTTCTAGATGTGCCATAGCTGTTGTTATCATGAGTTCATCGTAGCTGTGGTTATTGCATAAGATGGATTTATCATGTATTAAAAGGGGATCATGAGGCCCCACTCCTCCTTGAGGAGCTACTAACAGCTGATGGGTCGCCAGGAGAGGGGGGGGGTCATTTTCTCCAGTGATGCAGCCACTGGCGTGCTGTGTAAACTCCAGTATAGTCCTCTATCCATGCTCATGTAAAAACTTTAATTAAAATCAGTGGGTTATATACACACAGACACACATAGACACACACACACACACACACACACACACATAGACACACACAAAGAGGAGCAGGAAAGAAGGGGATAAACAGGAGATGGAGGACAAGAAAGAGCACCAGAGCTGACTTTGACAAGAGTACATTGTATTCACATAAGAAATTGCCAAACAATTCTTACATTGTGTACATGTAAGAAATTCTAAAAAAAAAAAAAAAAAAAAAATGATTGTTGAATATACTAAAATTGAATTGTAGGCTTTTCATTGAAAATATTTAGCTTTTAGAAGTAGATTTTATAACTATGTGCTTTTAAGACTTTTATATTAAGATTTAAAACAAAAATATATTAATCTAGTCTCTTTGAAAGCCAATTCAAGTATACCCTAAACCCTTCAGCTTGAACAATGATGTCCCTAATTTTATCAGTTGCCTCCTAATTAGACTATTGATCCAGAATGAAAACCTTTCACTCATGTGGAGTTTATGATCGATTGCTCACTAGTTTAATCTTGATTTTTATATGCATTACTGTCAGTTTGGGGCTGTACTCTTCTGAACTTTGCAGGTGGCATTTGGGCCATGAAAACAGAACTTAGAATTTATTTCTGCCAAATGCTATCTCATTGTCTTGGAATCATTGGTTTTTCTCACTCCAATCAAATGTTAACTATCTATCATTTCTTTCCTCTTTTGCTCCAAAAATGGTTTCCCATATTATCTTCCCCTCACAATGCTTTGTGTGTGGGTGACATAGGAAATTTTCTCTCTGTTCATTCCCACCCCACCATTCTAAAGCAAGTCTGTGTAGTTGCTTCAATCCTGCCTTCTCCGACTTCTTACTGCCTAACACAAGCAGGCTCTACCACACTCCTGGGTTGCCCATAGTTGTATAAACCATGCACTCTCTTAACTCTCTCTTCAAAGCTGTTAGCCATAGGACAGCCAGAGTCTTGATTTACTTGTTCTTCAATGACTAGCAAAGTGCAAAGGATGATTAGTAGGCATTTGCCCAATGAAAGAGTTTCTTATTATAGTAGCACCACTGCACATAGGCTCCTTGCCACCTATGTGCAGTTATCTTTTCAACTACACAGATTTAACCAAATTTCAAGCTTGACCAAGGCATCTCTCTGGTTCCATAGGAGCATTTATTAAGTACTAAATTGTTGTAGGTTTACCCCTCACAGGATCCTTATGAGAGAGGCACCACAAGCTGAGCATTCCTAATCACAAAACTTTAAGTCTGAAATGCTACAAAGCCTGGGGCTCTCTGAGTAGTGACATGACATAGAAATGGAAATTAAACACCTGACCCCATGTGATGGGTTCAAGTAAAATCTTGGGCTCTCTGAAAATAATTTATGAAATTACCCAATTACTATGTGTATAAATTGCTTATGATGTGAATGAAATTCATGTTTAGATGTGAATCTCATCTCCAAGTTATTTCATGATTGAAAAAATGACTCATCCCCCTCATCCCAATTCCAGGTTTCATAGTTTCAGCTAAAGTATGTTTGACTTTTGTTAGTGTTCCCAATTAGCCAAAAGGTGAGATTCTGCCATTGTTAATTCCAGATAGTATATCCTGGACCCTAAATACTGACTCACCATATCTCAAAAGGCCCAGAGAGAAAGTTCAAATGTAAACCATACAGAACCTTTACTGGCCAGAACAGCAAGAAGCAGCAGCCTTTGAGCTGTAGCTTTTGTGTTTTTAGAGGGATGGGAAGATTTCTCAAGAGATTCTTGGGCATAGTTATTTGCAGAGACTTAGCACCTACATCTTTAACTTTTATGTATTATCACTGTCAAACTTGATGATTTTAGAACATTTTATTTGAAGAGGTGAACATTTCTATGTGAGTATCTCTGAAAAAAAAAAAAAAAAGAGCCTGAAAGTGTAACAAAAGGGTCATGTATGTGTGATTTCAATTTCAAGCTAGGTAATGATTGATTTGAGAAAAACAAATTCTTAAGTCATAGAAAGTAAAATTTCAACTTAAGATTGATAAGAAAGGGGTAAGTTTTGAAAAACAGGAATAGTGAGGGAGCTTTAGAAAACTTAGGGTAGGAACTTCTTATTAGTGACCTATAGATTTTGCTGGCATAGATCTAGTCTTAGTGAGAAAATGGGGTTTTCAATGGCAGCAAAGGGATTTCAAACCTGTCCTTGTGGAGAAGTAAAACTGCAGTAAATTTCTAAACAAAGACTCCCCAGTGCTTTTACCCTGGGAGAGAGAGGGAGAGAGTGTGTGCTTTGAAAGAGAATGTGATGAAGAGCCCATAGCAGTAATTTAAGGGTGACATAAAAGTGTCTTGATTCAATAGAGGCTATAGAACTGGACAAAGAAAGAGCTGGTCTGAAACAGGTTGCTGAGGAAATAATCAACAGAACTTTGTAATAAGTACAGAAGGAAGATGAGAATTGTTCCCTGAATTCTGAGCTGGGTGACTTCTCAAAGGAAGTGGTGGGAAGGCGCCACTCCACTTCTTAAACATAGGCGACAAGTGCTTATTGGGAAAACACTCTGTGCAGATTGCTGGGCTGGACAATGGCTACACCGGAGGGAACAAAGCAAGACTTTGTTGTCATTCATTGATTCCGCCAACAGGAAAGAATGAGTAAGACAAGTGTTCAGATTTCAGATGCTGGCTGTCAAGGAAACAAGTATAGAGAGGATCAGGAAAAACAAAAGGAAGGTATCTTAGTCGCAGTTCTATGGCTGTGAAGAGACACTATGACCACAGCAACTCTTATATGAGAGAGCATGTAATGGGGGCTGGCTTACCGTTTCAGAGGGTCCGTCCATATTCATCATGGTGAAGAGTATGGCAGCACACAGTGCTGGAGAAGTAGCTTAGAACTCCATCCTAATTTGCAGAGAGAGAGAGAGAGAGAGAGAGAGAGAGAGAGAGAGAGAGAGAGAGAGAGAGACTGGGTCTAGCATGGGCTTGAGAAACCTCCAAGCCCACCCCAATGACACACTTACTTCATCAAAGCCACGCCTTCTAATCCTTTCAAATAGTGCCTCCCCTGGTAACTTAAGTGTTCAAGTATATGAGTTAGTGAGGAACATTCTTTTTTAAATATAATAAGATAAAACAAAAACTAACACAGCAAGTAGGGTAAAACAAAAAAAAGAAAAAAGAAGAAGAAGAAAAAGGGCCTAAGTTAAGGCATAAGAAACAGACTCAGTCATTTGCACACTCAGGATTCCCATAAAAACACTAAACTGGAAGCCATAACATAACATATACACAAAGGATCTGTGGGGCAAAAGAAAACAGTCAAAAACACATAAATAATAAAATAGTAAGATAATTTTTTAAAGAGAAAATCAAAGCAAACAAAAAATAAAAAAAACACACACAAAGCAAAGCTTTGACCTTATATTATAATCTCCAAAGGCGCTGTTTTCTGTTGGCATCTACTACTGAGCATGCCACCTACCCTTAAGAATAGTTGGTTTTCCCAGTGAGACTCTGCTGGAAAAAATTAAATTTTCATTTATAAGTGGTTATCAACTGGAAATAAAGTCTGCAGCAGGGATAGGGGCATGCTTCTGTGGTGATAAATTTTATATTTAATAAAATCAGCCTAGAATATCAGAGAACAGAATTACCCACAGAAGGGTCCAGATCTTGGGGTTACTCTGGGCCAGAAATTTCTTACATGTGTCCCTTTCTCCTTTCACCTCTAGGGCCCTATCTGATCCAGACCTGTGTAGGCCTCTGTATGCTGCCTCAGTCTGTGAGTTTATATGGGTGTTGGTCCGGTTGATTTAGAGGACCTTGTTTCCTTGGCATTCTCCAATCCCTTTGGCTTTGATGCTTTTTCTGGCTCCTCTTCCTCAGGGTTTCCTGAGCCTTGAGGGAAGGGATTTGATGGAGTCATTCCTTTTAGGGCTAAATGTTCTAAGGCCTCTCAGTCTCTATATAATGTCTGGCTTGGGTCTCTGTATTTGTTCTCATCTGCTGCAGGAGGAGACTTCTCTGATGATGGCTGAGCAAGGCACTGATCTGAGTGTATCAGGGTGTCATTAAGACTCATTTTATTATTTTATTATTATTATTATTATTATTATTATTATTTTAGAACAGTGGCATTCGTCCCCTGGGCTCTCTAGTTTCAGGTTCTTGGTCACCCAGGAATGTCAGCTATGGGTTGCATATTGTGGAATGGGCCTTCAGTCAAATTAGACATTGGGTGGTTCTCTCACAAGCTTTTTGCTATGATTATGATAGCATATCTGGTATATCTCTACATCACTGTAGAGGTATGGTAAAAGCCTAGAGGCAAAAGATAGATGGGATAATCAATTAAGAAAAGCTGGCTAGAAACAAACTATTCATAGGTAAGAATAGATCTCCATGTATATATTTGGGAGAACATGGAAATTGATCTTATTCCTGATTTTAGTGAAATTGTTTTGTGTTTCTTTCCATTTAAGTTGATTTGTTGGAAACAACCTTTATTATATTGAGGTATGTTCTTTATATCTCTAATCTCTCCAGGACTTTTATCATGAAAGGATGTCAAAGACGTTTTCTGCATCTAATGAGATGATCATGTTGCTTTTGTTGTTAAGTTTGTTTATATGGTGGTTTATATTTATCTATTTTCATATGTTCAACCATCCCTGCATCTCTGGAATGAAGTCTACTTGATCACAGTGAATGATATTTTTCTAGTGTGTTTTTGAATTTGATTTGCAAATATTTTGTTGAGAATGTTTGAAACTATATTCCCAAGGGAAATTGGTCTGTAATTCTCTTTCTTTGTTAGGTCTTTGTTGTCATGGTAACTGTGGCCTTGTAAAATGAATTTGGAAATGTTTTTTCTATTTCTAGTTTGTGGAATTATTTGAGAAGTATTGGCATTAGCTCTTCTTTGGAAAGTCTAATAGAATCCTGTGCTAAAACCATCTGGCCCTGGGCTTCTTTGATGAGGTTTAATTATTGCTTCTATTTTATTAAGGGCTAAAGGTCTGATTGAATTTCTTATCTGGTCTTGATTTAACTTTGGTAAGTAGTATGTATCAAGAAAATTATTTATTTCTTTTAGATCTTCCAATTTGGTGGATACAGGTTTGTCAAGTATGTGTAGATTCTCTGGATTTCCTCAGTGTCTGCTGTTATGTCTCAGTTTTATTCCTGATTTGTTAATTTGGATATTCTTTTTCCACCTTTTAATTAATTTGGATAGATATTTCTCAACCTCCTTGATTTTTCTCAAAGAACCAAATCTTTGTTTGGTTCTTTGTTTGTTTGCTTGTTTTCTTTTTCTTTTAGCCCTGAGTTGATTATTCATTGCCATCTCTTCCTTTTGGGCATAATTTTTTCTTTTTGTTCTAGAGCTTTTGGTTGTGCTATTAAGTTACTAGTATGAGATTTCTGCAGTTTTTAATATAGGCACTTAGTGATAAAATCTTGCCTTTTAGCATTGCTTTCTTTGAATATCATAAATTTGAGTATGTTGTGTGCTCATTTAAATTTTAATTCTAGAAAGTCTTTAATTTTTCCTTAATTTATGTGTTGATCCATTTTTTTATTCACTAATGAAGTGTTCACTTTTCATGAGTTTGTAAGCTTTCTGTTGTTTCTACTGTTGATGATATCCAATTTTAATCTGTGGTTGTCATATAGGATCCAAGATGCCATTGTGATTTTTTTTCTTGTATAATTGAGACTTGCTTTGTGTCTGAGTGTGTGGTCAATTTGAAGAAAGTTTTATGAGGAGCTGAGAAGAAGGTATAATCTTTTATTTTTAGATGAAATATTCTTTAGATTGCTGTTAGGTCCATTTGCTCTATAACATCAGTTAACTCCATCATTTCTCTGTTTAGTTTTTATCTAGATGACTTGTCTATTGGTAAGAGTAGGGTACTAAAGTCTCCCATTATACCAGCTGGTTTTGTGTGTCAATTTGACACAAGCTGGAGTCATCAGAGAGCAAGAAGCCTCAGTTGAGGAAATGTCTCCAAGAGACCCATCTATAAGGCATTTTTTCAATTAGTGATCAATGAGGGAGGGCTAAACCCACTGTGGGTGGTACCATCCCTGGGCTGGTAGTTTTGGGTTCTATAAAAATTCAAGCTGAACAAGGAATAAGTCAATAAGCAACACCTCTCCATGGTCTCTGAATCAGCTCCTGCATCCAGGTCCCTGCCCTGTTTGAGTCCCTGCCCTGACTTCCTTCAGTAATGAACAGCAATATGGAAGTGTAAGTCAAATAAGCCTGTTTCTCCTCAACTTGCTTTTTGGTTATGGTGTTTTATTGCAGGAATAGAAACCCTAACTAAGACACTACTCTTAGTGTATGAGAGTCAAATGTGATTTAAGCTATAGTAGTGTTTCTTTTACAAGGATGAGTGCCTTGTGTTTGGAGCATAGATAATAAGAATTGCCCTTTTGGTGAATTTTTCCTTTGATGAGTATGTTGTGTTCTTTCCCATCTTTTCTTATTAGCTTTGGTTTGCATTCTATTTTGTCAGATATTACAATGGCTACAGCAGCTTACTTCTTGAGTCCATTTGCTTGGAATATCTTTTTCTATTTTTTTGACCTGAAGTGTTGTCTGCCATTAATGTTTGCATGTATTTCTTTGAGTGGAGTTGGGGGGGAAAGGCTAAAGGGGAAGGCTTGTGTGATCTCCTTGAGATTGGGGCAGGGCAGGAGGTGAGGCTATCGTAGTGGTCTGCCGCCAACCTGGGATGAGACTAGGGGATTGAATTTGAAAGAGCAGAGGGAAGAGTGAATATCTGCTGTTAGGCTACCTGTTTCCCTGGTCAGAGTGGCCTGCAAGTTCTCAGGAAATGAATGATGGGGTTGGGGGCTGGGATAGAGGGATGAGTATGAGGAAGGAAGCTTGGAGGGGAAGATCTGTGTGATGCTTTGGAAATGGGGGTGGTCTGCAGCAGGTGGTTTGCTATAGAGCTAAGGATGAGGCAGGTGGGGATGGATTTGGAGGCGATAAGGGAGAGGTGAAGATGTGAAGTTAGCCTACATGTTTCCTTATGACATTGCTATTCAAACCAGTTTCTTTTAAGAGCAAGTAGCCAGGTGAAGCTTATTTAGATAATATTTGAAATAAAATGTCTGGAGGTTAAACTTAGTCTCTCATTTTAATCTAAAGAGGAAAAAAAGACAATAACAATTCTGAGACCTAAGGATACCAATATATTAGTTCTATATTACTTCATTCCTCTTTTAAAATGGAAAAAGTTTGGCCAAAGTCTTACAGGACTCAACCTGAGTAGACTGTAGCATGTGCTCATCTCAGTATCTTAAAAGCACTTCCAAAGACAATGAATCATTAAAGACAATAGTCCTTGGCAAAAAAAGTTGTACCTGATACTGGCAAGATCATCACAACCTAAAGAAAGAAGGGATGTAACCATACCAAATGAATTCATGTGTCTGGCTTGAAGTGTGTTCTAGCATAGAAGGAGACAGGAGATATAATGCTCAGACACTGTCAGAAACCTCTAGAAAAGCCCTGAAACCACTTTAAAGAAGAGAAATGTGTCCTCTTTAAATCAGAGATAAAGAGGTAACTTATGAAAATAATAGAGCATCAGAATTGACACAGATCTGTGAAGTTCTGGACTGGAGTGCCAGCATAGGTCACGAACCTAAGCCTTCATGGCAGACAGACACTAAAGGAACAAATTCAGCTCCTAGCTGTGTGCTGTGACCCTGAGAGCATCCCTTCATCTCCCTGAGTCTGAGATTCTTCATCTGCAAACGGATAATAATGATCACTTTACAGAACTGGGGTAAAAGAGCAGCAGGCTCATTTATATCAAGCATTCAATCTACTCCACACCAGACAGAAAGCTTTCAATAAACTACAATCATTATAGTTACAAGTTCTCATATATATTATTAATCAGATGACTGAGGAGCACTTGAAAGGGAAATGGTAATAGCCAATCAACTACTCATTCTATAAATATATTGAGTGCACCCTAAGGGTCTTCCTTAAAAAGCAACAAGAAGGAGCAGAAGAGAGTTGTGATTTACATTCTGTCTGAAAAGGACAAAACGGGCTTATTCATTACCTATCCCAAGTTCCCATTGCTGATTTCACTGTACACGGTTCTTTCTGCTCGATCTGGCAGGGAGATTGTAATTCTGCATTTTTGTGTGTGGCGTTGCAATCTATCTGTTGCCATGGAGAGATAAAGGGAAAAGAAGGCAGACCCTGGCTTCAGTACAAACAGTGCCAAAGAACAAATATGAGGGGGGAGTATGTAACAAAAACAAATGGAAAAGGCAAAATGTCTTTCTGTTTAAACATACATAGAGCAGCATGAAATCTCTGCTGGTACAAGATATAACAAGAAGTAGAATCAATGCTCCATGTTGCAAATATTGATCTGAGTTTATATTTTTAAATGTCTAAAACTAGCCATGGAGATAGCACAAGCAGAATATAAATTATTCTAATGATACATTTCTTCTAAATGTTATTTTCCAAATGGTTAATTTTAAACCCTTAAATTTTTTGATTGTGAACACAACACCTGGGATTTTTGAATTGCAAAAAAACTGACAATAACACTATATGGATTCTTTTCACTTAGATATGAAGAAAAAGAAAAACTTCAGAGATGTTATTGTTGGCTATAGATGGGTCCCGGGGAGGGATAGCCATCGTCGTCATTTGAATATACCGATGAATATACACCAGACTCCAGTGGATAGCTCCAAACCCATAATTGAACAGATGGCCTTGGTTAAACTCAGGAAGTCACAAAATAAAAAGTCAAAAATGTGGGAACAGAACCTGTAGGGATAAGAAAGAGTGTAACAGAGATAGGAGGGAGAAAAAGAAGGTGGTGGAAACATAATCAGAACACTGTGTATGTGTGTGAAATTGTCAAAGAACAAACTTAATAAGCTACCAGAAGAAATTTTAATTATATTATTTAATTTCATATACACAGTTCAAAAACTCTTCTGAGGAGAAGCGCTATACAAGTGATAGTGTTAGACACACAAGGGAGTCTGCTCATTAAGCACTCATTACTATACATTCTCATATACATTACTGCACAGAACAAGCCCAAGAGGTCTTAGGACACTTTCGTTTTTAGATAAAGGAACTAAGGCCTAGAGAAACTGTTAGTGTTTTCTAAGATCTCACTTCTTAAAAAAGGCAGGTGGGGTGGTTTCAACTCTTGTCTTCTGACTCTAAGCTTTGGGATTATAACCGCTTGGATGCTACTTCTTACCCAGCAAAATAGTTTAGGGACCAGAGCAAAGGCTGGGAAGCAGAAGGCCTGTAACTTTATTTCTAGTGTTAAAAGCTTTGGGATGTTAGGGGAAGACCTTTACCTTTGTGAAGTTATTTTTATTTGTAGAAGGAAAAAAAATGCAGATGCCTAGGATGTCTGGGATCACCCTGCAGTTCCACCCATAGTTTGTAATCACAGGTGGATTTACCACGAAGTTAAAGAAACCTTCGTTCTAGAGACTCTCATTGTACAGTTCCTGAAAACATCAGTTGCTACTGGGAACTGTGGAATGTTCCAGGTGGAGAGAGAAAGGCATGCTGCTTTCAGGAAGTATTTCTGTCTAGTTGTTTCTGGTAAATGACCCAATGAGATTCCTCAGAAGTCACAGAGAAATAGCCTGTTTGTTGCTAATATTCCAAGAATCTGAAGGCTAAGTATTCATTTTACAGTTAATCTGTATTCATGATTTTTATCAGTTTTTCATTAAACAAGACGTCACAAATTGTATGCAGTCAGTGGATTCTATCTCTGGTTCTGTGTAACACCAAGAAAGGGATGAAGAAAAAGACAGATTCTAAGGCAGGTCTCCTGCCTCAGAGTCTTGGTTACTTTAGTAGAGATTGTCCTCTTTGAAATAATCCAAATAATCACTCTCTTCCCACTTCACCCTAGAATGAAATAAGTCACTTCAGAATCCTTTTACAAACCATTTCCTCCTGAGAAGCAGAAAATGCCCAAAGCATTAATCTTCCTGAAAGGCTGATGCCTTGGTCCCTCTTAGAGCCATGTTGAACTTAAGTAGACTAGAGCCTGTAGATTTTCATAAGGGCCCCTGTATCTGTCTCATTTTTCTTCCTATGATTCTGTCTGCCATCCTCATTTCTGCCTTGTCCTCTAGTTGCAAAGGTCTGGAACCTCTGGGTGCTTAGTTTCCATGGTGACCAAGCTCAGGAAGACTGTGGCAAAGTTCTGTAACTAAGTCCCTCCCTGTGTATTCGTCATTTTTGCATCAGTACAATAAAGTACCCGAGGCAGGACACGTATGCAGTAAAAGATTTATTTTGACTCAGGTTTCTGTTAGTCCTAGTTGGAGATTAGTCATGCCATTCATTTAAGACCTCTGGTAAAGGCAGTAAGTACATCATGATAGGAGCAAATGTCAGAGTGAGCAGCAATGTCAGTTGAGGCTGTATCAGAAGAGGGTAGGAAGGGAGGAGAAAGGAGAGAAAAGAGAGAGCGTGTATGGGAGAGAGAAAGAGAAAGAGAGAGAGATAGAGGTTCTGCAATCCCTTTAGAAGTCATATGTCCAATGGCCTATAAGCTGCCCATCACTTTCATCACTTACCACTTCCCAATAGTGCCACCCTAGGGGCAGAGCTTTTGAAGCAAAGGCCCTTGAGAGATGTTATTTATTAGATATTCTATAAACTATAGCACTTCTTTTTTCTGAAGGCTGGAGCTGTCCAACAGAACTTTCTGCTGTGCTGCGTTTCTTGTCTGTATTGTCTGAGATAGTAGCCAAGAGTTAGTGCAGCTTCTGACTTATTAAATTTAACAGACTTGCATGGCTAGTGGCTACCACACTGAGCATCACAATTCTAGGTCTCTGATTTCATGAAGCCCAACCTGTGGATCAGTCTATGTAACAGGTTTCAGGACCCGAGTCCTTAGAGACAGGAAGAAGCACATTGTGAGTGAGGAAAAAAAAAAATCAATACTACCCAGACTTTCTATAAAAATTGGAAATTGATTGCTTTACCCTTGTTCTATAATTGATATTAAGGTGAAATGGAAACTTATTATTGAGTGCTCACTAAATGCCAAGCATAGTAATATATCTGTA
Organism: Sigmodon hispidus; assembly: GCA_004025045.1. Taxonomy (NCBI): domain Eukaryota; kingdom Metazoa; phylum Chordata; class Mammalia; order Rodentia; family Cricetidae; genus Sigmodon; species Sigmodon hispidus. The sequence goes on from PVIH01002148.1 coordinate 81,360, forward strand.
TATGTATATATATGTACATACTATTTATGATACAAATACACACACACACACACACACACACACACACACACACACACACACATATATATACTCATGTGCCAGAGACAAAAATATTCTGGCATCCTTTGCCTCCTCAGGCCTTGGACACCTCTGTAGGTTGTCTTTCCCTGTCCTGCCAGCCAGCTCCCAAATAACCACATAGAGATTTATTTTAATTATGAAGACTCAGCCTACTACAGCTGAGGCTTGTCTCTAACTGGTTATTATAACTTAAACTAACCAATTTCTATTAATTTATGTGATGCCACATGGCTTATGGCTTGTTACCTCATCTCCTACATGTCATGTTTTCTCTTTACCTCTGGCTAGTGACACCCTATTTTTCCCAGTGTTCTCTCTGCCTGCCCCCCAAATCCTGCCCAGCCATTGGCTCTTTGTCTTTTTATTAAACCAATCACAGTGACATATCTTCACACAATGTTAAGAAATATTTCACAACAAACCTCTGCCATGTTAGTAACATTAAAGATTTGAGATGCCAGACTGAAGAAACAGGGGAGAGAGGGAGAGAGAGAGAGAGAGAGAGAGAGAGAGAGAGAGAGAGAGAGAGAGAGAGAGAAGGTTTTATCACACTGCATGCAAAGGAGGCTGTGTTCATGGGGTTTGGGAATGGTAAGGGAATTCCTAGATGACAGGTAGAAGGTGCTATGTGGAGCTATGTGGAGGAACAATGATGTCTGAGGGAGTAAAAAGTGAGATCCTGAGGTAGCTGATGAGGGACGTTGGAGACTCAGCTGTAATAGTTGTTGAGAGTGCTTTGCTTTGGTGCTGGGTATTTTGGTAATCACAAACATGGAAAGTTCTTTTTAGCACCATGTCCTAGGCACTCTTTATGGCTATTAATACATTTAATTCTGACTCTCTAGGAGTCAGCTTGAAGAGAAGCTGAGCTCCCGAAGGTTCAGGACCAATGTGTTGGGGCAAAGTAAGAATGTCCATCAAAATGGCATGAAAAACAGACACACAGGCGCTGCATCTAAAATCTGCTGATGCTAACAATAGGTATGAATACATCTCTAAGAAAGAAGACAGAAAATACTTATTCCAGCTCAGCTGTTTCATCTCTTGTAGTTTCTGGTCCTAAGAGATGGATACTACTATTAGCTTTATTTTACAGCTGGACACTGAGGTATACAGATGACCTCAGTAGACTACTTCAGGACATAAATAAGCTGGGGAGCCAAGATAGGAACTTTAGGTCATCTGTACTGGAGTTCATGATGTAATCACAAGTGTGTTGCTATTTCTAAGTCCCATTTGCTATCTTTAAAGAGACTTGTGAATGAATACACACACACATAATGTATCAATGTAACTTGGGAATTATGACATCTGGCTCAGACAGGATTGGGGGAAGAAGACCATATTGGTTTGAGGTTCATACATGAGTTTCCAACAGCTCTAAGATGTTGAACAACTTAACTAAAATGATATCACAAGATGAATAAAAAAGTTGGACTTTATTCTCTTACTCTCTCTCTCTCTCTCTCTCTCTCTCTGTGTGTGTGTCTCTGTCTTTCTGTCTCTCTCTCTTTCATTTGTTTTTGAGACAGAGTTTCTGGCTGTCCTAAAACTAGCTTTGTAGACCATGCTGGCCTCAAACTCACAGAGATCTATTGTGGAATATTTTTTTACACTGTGTGCAGATATGTTACTGTGATTAGTTTAATAAAATTAAATTGCCAACGGGCAGGAGGTATAGACAGGACCTCTGGACAGAGAGTGCTGGGAGGAAAAACAAGACAGAGTCACCAGCCAGATGCAGAGGGAACAAGACATACAGGAGGAGACGTAAAAGCTACGAGTTATGTGGCAACACATTGATGAATAGAAATGGATTAATTTAAATTATAAGAGCTAATGAGACAAGTCTAAGCTATAGGTCATGCTTTTATAATTAATTTTATAATTAATAATAAGTTTCTGTTTCTGCTTTTTTTTTTTTTTTTTTTTTTTTTTTTTTTTTTTTTTTTTTTTTTTTTTTTTTTTTTTTTTTTTTTTTTTTTTTTTTTTTTTTTAAGCAGGCAACCCAAAGAAAAATCTGTTAGAGGTCCACCTTCCTCTTCCTCTCAGTTGCTGGGACTAAAGGTGTATGCCACTACTGCCAGTCTCTTCCTCCTTCCCTCCCTCCCTCCCTCCTTCCCTCTCTCTCATATATATATATATATATATATAATTTATCTTTATTTTGTTTTCATTGGTATTTTGTCAGAACCCTGGTCCTGGAGTGTTATTAGCGGATGTGAGCTGCCATGTGGGTGCTGGGACATGAACGTAGGTCCCTTGGAAAAGCATCTCAAACCCTTAACCCCTGGGCCATCTCTCTTCAGCTCCCACATTCATTCAAATATGCCAATACTTTCCCTTTAAGGATTACCTTTGGAGACTCCTGAGGAAAAGGTCACCACATTTTACCCACACATTTAGTAAGGAGATGCTGAGGTTTGGTGACTGGCTGGAAGTGATGTCTTTCATTACTCTGCCTCCTGGAGCAGGTAGCATTTTCCAGGGCTGTTCCACTTTATGAGGCATAGATTCCGAAGGGAATAACAGTGAAGAGAAGATGGAAGGGGAGGGGTAAGATTTGTGAGCAGAGGCCAGAGAAACCAGATTTTAGGCAGCTCTCTTGGTTCTTTCTACCTAAAAGTGATTTGTAAAGCACAGATGCCTTGGACATAAATCAAGTATTTTGATTGGTAGGTCTAAAAATTTGCCCCAGAGCTCTGGTCTGGAGACAAGGGAGATGCAGGTATAAATGTGGCAGCTTATCTGGGTACATTTCATGACATTTCCACAGCAAAAACACTTTGGGACACTATAGAATAAAGGTTTGGATCAAATTCTAGCTTTGATCCCTGTTAGCCATAGGCTAACTGAAAGAACTTTAATCTTATTATCTTATAAAGAAATTTAAAGGTGAAATACTTTCTAATATTTTCTGGGATTTATTTATTTTATGTTTTTATATTTCTGTATAAGTGTGTGTGTTCCTATCTGAGTTAATGTGTGACACATATGTCAGAGGCCAGAGGATCTCGGGACTGGAGTTGCAGCCAGCTGTGAGCCACCCAGCAAGGGTGCTGAGAACAGAACTTTGGTTCTCTGCAAGCAGAAAATACTCTTAACCTCGTTTTCATATCTCCAGCCCCCATGAAGATCATATTTTGCTCCTATACTGTTGTCTGGTATAGGGAATTGGGTTTGAGGATTATTTTGAATGATTACCAAGGTAACTTGGTACACAGCAGGTACCCAGTGATTTTGGTAAATTTGATGTAAGGACAGAGATGAGAGTGCGTTTGGAATGACAATACCAGTAAGACATGGGGTATGTGTCAGAAGTGGAGAATTATGCACATTGCAAATAATTTGTGATTTCTCATGTTATCCTTTGAGTACTGCCTGGTACTTTAGAATTGCATATAATTAGACACATTGGCCATGGAAATATTTTCTGATTGAAAAATATGAATCATAGGGCATACCTCTCATTTTTCATCAATAGTATATCTTTATCAACAAGTAATTACAATTTTAATTGCTTGAATGATCATTAAGCAGGATCCTTTCTGAAAGCTACAAAGCTCTGGGCATTTCCTGAAAAGTCTGCTGTCCCTTAAATGGCTACCATGGAAATTCCTTTAAAGGCCAAGGAAAAACCAGACCTACCTTAAAGTGCTTTAGAAGTATCAACAGAAGAACTACTTAATTCTCTTCAAAGACGTTAGCATAGTTTAGAGCTATAGTTGAAGCACTGAAGGAAATGAATGACTATCCCACTGGCAAATAACTATTCTCCTTTCAAATAAAGAGTAAAGTTATAGAGTGTTAATCCTCCAACTCATGTAGCAGAAATGCCAGTATCTGCATGTGGCCACAGACGTTCTTGGGTTTCATCCCCAGAAGAAGAAGAAGAAGAAAAAAAAGCATCCTAAGGGTTGTTTGTCCTGTTCTTTTGGAATGTAGTCAGCCAGTGTCTGTGAGTGATCTCAGGGAAATATGCCTGGTTTATCTTCAAGATTTACAGGAAACAGAAGAGACCTTTTTCCAACGAGAAGAGAATTTAATAGGTCCTGAGTGTTTGCTGAGGATTCCCCCAGAGTTCACTGAATGACTGGTATTGTTGCTGATCAGCCTCAGTCAGCAGAGCCCAGCTAAAAAAAATCTCTGCTTGCTTTTCTGCCTCTCAAAAGAGCAGATATAGTTCTGCTTCACAATGCATCTGCTCAACTGCCTCAGTTTCCCCAGTTTTCTTCAAGCACCAAAAACATATCATTATAGATTGAATGCTTAATATAGGACTCATTGAGATTGGCCTTCTGACTGGGCCTCCAGTTTGGGAATTTCAAAGCAAATCCTACACCCAGGCCCCACAGTAGTCTTTTTTTTTTTTTAATCATCTAGGTCACATTATTAGTAGTGTTCTGTATTTCTACTGCCTGTCCCAAGGCAAGTGCTGCTTCACTGACAAACTACATTTTGATGTTGAGAGGTCTGACATTAGCTGAGCTCATACTGTTCATGTTCAGCTTTGGCTAGCTTTCCCTGTGTGCACAGTGAGAGATGTGTACAAAGAATGTAACGGAAGGGTTAAAAGAGATGATTTATGTACTGCTTCTGGCATTTAGCAGGATGACTTTAGGTTAGAAATATAATTTTGAAAAATTGAGTCTCCTTGCTTCTCATCCATCCGTAGCCACTTGTTTAGTAAATGATGTAATAAATCACAAGAAGTTAAGAGAGTGTAAGATAGAGGAACTTGTATTTCTAGACAAACCATTGAACCATACCAAAGTCATAATAATTAATTCCTTAGAAAATGGCATAATAAAATGGTGTGTGTTTCTCATGCATTTTATCATTTTATAAAAACTAATGCACACACACATTTGAATTAATGGAAATAAACATGCATATGGAGTTCTCAAAAGTTGCCTGAATGTATGGGGAGAATTTTATCCTTTTGCATAAATAGCTTTTCTATTTTCTTCAACAGATATAAATTACTTACAGAACTCCATTTCTAAAACTGCGTTGTAGCTTAAGTGGTACTGCATATTTAAAAGACACTATTTTCTCAGTGCCTTGTGTGGCATGCGAACACAGGCACAGTGGCACAGGCTTGTGTTCTAACATCCTGATTAAGGGAGAGGGCCTAGTGAAGGCCCGGGGAAAATCTCTCTTTATTCTGCATAGTTAGAGATACAGAGCTGCTCAAGGAACAAATAGTCCTGAAGCACAGCAGGCAGAAAATGAAAATATTAACCAAGGGAATGGTCTTCCAGGCAGGAAATCTACAGGGGAGATGTTTTCCAAGGGTGCAGGGCAGCCAGCTGGGATATGCCATCCCTATTTTTTCATATATATATATTCACTTGCTCTGTGTTAATAGGACACATACCTCCATGTCACTCTAAATGCACAGCTAGTGTTGTATATGATGTGCATGCAGCACACACAATATACATTTAAGCACATACACACACCTGAAATTCCTTGTTGTTCAGATTCTGTGTATAGAAAAGAGAAAAACTTACCGAGATCTAAACACTTGCTATACATTAAGTGGGAGAAAAAAAAAAAGCCTCCCAAGAAATGGAAATGGAGTGCCACTGTGGAAGAAGGGGAATTCTAAATATGGTTGATCAGTAAAAGTGCATAATCTCCAGTGCTCTGTGGTGGTGCCGAGGGGTGTGCCGTAAAACAAGATCAGCTATAAGTCCCATGCCAGAGCTGAAAATCTGACAGACAGAAACCAAGTGTGTGTTGTATAGATAGGTAATATTTGAAATCAAGTGAACGTATATTTTTCTATCTGAGAAAAGTCTCAGAGACTTTTCCTACCTCAGCACCACAGTTTCTCATGTGGAAGGATATGCCAAAGACTGGTCTAGTACATGCTCTCTAAGATGGCCTTGGAGTCAGTGGACTGCAGTGGAGAGGTTATGTTGAAGATGCATTTCCTATAACGCTGTAATAAATTAGAATGAAAAGGCAATGTTGCAGATATTGGATTAGTGAATCCTGGCTTGTGATGGTGAGTTTAAGCAATGCCAATGAGAAGTCATTTCCCCCTGGCAAAGATGACCAGCTCTACCACTGCCATATCTTATGCTCATTTACCAACTAGCACACAGGTCAGCAGATGTAGCAAAGAAATTTGTCACCACTGTCTTCTCATAAGATAATGCACCCTGGAATAAATCTAACTGAGAAAGCAAAAAACTTATATAGTAAAAGTATTAAGACACTGAAAAAAGAGCTTGAAGAGGACACCAGAAGGTGGAAGACCTCTCTCTCATGTTGAGGTCATTGGTCCATTTGGCATTGAGTGACAAAAAGTCTTTCATTCTTTTACCTGTAGCCACATAGTTTGACCAGCATCATCATTAAAGATGTCATTTTTTCTTTTATGTATATTTTTGGTTTCTTTGTCTAAATTCAGTTGGCTACAGGTATGTGAACTTGTATTTGTGTCTTCAGTTCTATCCCATTGATCACTGTGCTCTATCATTCTGTTTTTATTAATCAATAGCTCTATAAAGAGAATGAAGTTAGTTCCTTATCTCACCCTACAGAAAACTCAACTTAACTTTAGACCTGATACCCTGAGTATGATAGAGGGAAAAGCAGGTAATAACTTGAATGGGCACAGGAAAGGATTTTCTGAACAGGACCCTGTGGCCCAGATATTAAGACCAATGACTGACAAATGGCCCACTGCCTTTGATGAAGAGAAGAAATTGTCCCTTTCATCCTCCAACAGGGAATACCAGGTTTTACCATTCATTTCCTCCCAATGGTTCTGAATAAAAAGGGAAACAATAATTCACAAGAAGACTTGGACTCACTTAAAATGGGTATGGGGTGTTGCCAGTTAGAGAAGAGGAGAATGTCATAGTAGTGAGATCACATGGCCTCCTAATTAACCAGAGACTTTCTGATGAGGCTCTCCCTGCAGCTCCTGCACAGTTTCTCAGGAAGGGTTCTCCTGTGGTGCTTGCTGATTTGGTTACAGCCTGGGGTGAAGTTCAACCACTTGGAGGGAGGCTCAAGAGAGTGATATGGGAACTGTAAGCAGAACAGACGTGCTAGAAAGGGGCACTGAAATGCAAGGCCCTGAAAACATTTAAGTTAGAGATCACTACTTAGGCATATAAATTAAATGAAAGAAGCTAGTTTATGTCAGAGGAAAAATATATATCACCATTTCACTTGTCTAGAAAATTCATCCCTTTCAATGAATCACTCATTTTTCTATTTTGGTGGAAATGTGAATTCAGGTACATATTTTTTTAAGTTTATATTACAAAATCAAAGCACTTGGTATATTTAGTTCATCTTAGTTAAGGTTACTATTATTGTGATGGAACACCATGAGCAAAGCAACTCTTAAAAAGAAAATATAAAATTGAAGCCTTGTTTACAGTTCCAGAGGTTTAGTCTATTATCTTCATGGTGGGATGCATGGCTATGGAGCAGTAGCTAAGAACTACATCCTGATCAGCAAGCAGAGAGTAAGAGAGAGAGACTGGGTCAGTCATGGGCTTTTGCAACCTCTAAACCCAACCCCCAGTGACCAGTGACACATTTCTTTCAACAAGGCCACACCTATATGAGCCCATGGGGGCTATTCTCATTCAAACTACCCGTTGTTTTTCTCATTATTATGATAAAACACCTGACCAAAACAGCTAAGGGTAAAGGATATAGTGGGAGGAAGATACTCAAGTTCTGTGGCTAGGATGCTTCACATCTTGATGGATCAGGAAACAATGTCTTTTTCCTTTTTCTCTTGTTTAGGACCCCAACCCATGGAATGGTCCCACCCATACTAAGGACCCATACTCCTTCCTTTAGTTAGTTTTCTCTATAAATGCCCTCATAGATATATTGAGGTGAGACACCGATTCATGTGCCTCACTGATGGCCAGATATTTCTTAGTCCAGGCAAGGTGACAGGAGAGGTTAATCATCTCACTGACTTCCTGGCAAGAAGAAACTCAGGAAGGGAACAAATTTGTCTCTTGAAGGACACAACTGATGAGCTCTGATCCCTGACAGAAGGATAACAAACCAACAAGAGGACCAGGAAACACAGACTGTTGCATAAACTCATCTAAAACAATATCACAACTAGACTGCACACCAGATGTGCTGCTCACATGTGACATTCCTATTCTGATGCTTGCATCAAACACAACTTCTGCCTTACCTCTAAAGGGGGCAGGGAGTAAGATAACAGTTTCCTGGATTGGTAGGGTATTTCTAGAGTGCATGGGGCCATCAACTCTCCCTAGTCACAGACATCTATCTACTCCTGAGAGGTAACAGCCTCATCCATCCTAGGCTCCCTAGAGCATATTCCATAGTTACAGAAAACTGCATTGCTTCTTCTTTCTGGGTTGAAAATCATCTTGTCTTGAAGGTCTTTTAGGCCAAAGACAGCTTTAGAATTTCTATTTAGAAGGGATTTATGGTTGGCCATCTGGTTGGATGGAAGGTCAGCCTTGAAATTATTTAATATAATTAAGAAAAGATTGTTAAATATCCTCCTTAAGTATGAACAGCAGCTGCCCCAAATCGTGGCTGTTTCTCCACCACCACTGTAGAAATGTTGGGGATGTAAATTGGGGGACATAGCTGCTCACATAAATGCGTCAATTATAGAGAAAGCTTTGTGGTATCTTTCTCAGGAACATGTATGCAGTGATGTTTTCTTAAATCATTGATTCACTCTTCATAGTGAAGTGCTGGTCAGGATTTTCCCTATTTAAACTTCTTTTGGGATTAAGTACAAGGATCCAATGGTACCTACAAAGCCCAGATAAGTCTGATTTATACTTGTACAGTTGTTGCTTGGCTCCTTAACTATGATATTTTCTCTCTAGTATTTATCGGTTGGCTTCCATCATCCTTTCAACATCTTTAGGTATCTCTCCCTCTGACTGCCCTTCATTCTCTCTCACCTACCATTCCACTTATCATCAACCTGAGCAGATGTCCTTCTCACACACTCTTCTTGTGCTATCATTTTATTGTCTCATACACCATTGAGTACACTCTATGGAGCAGAACTATGGGTAGGGAAGACTGAGGCAGGACATTTGTCAGCTTCCTAGACTGCCAAAATAAGTTCCTACAAAGCCAGCAGCTTGAAATGGTAGAAATGCTTTCCCTCATAGTTCTGGAGGCCTGAAGTTCAAAATCAAAGTTGCAGCAGGACAGCATTCTTTCTGAAGACTCCAAGGAAGTGTATTCTTGCTTCTTCCCCATCTTGTGGCTCCATCAGTCCTTAGCTATAGTAGTATCATTTTGTTTCTTCCTCTGTGGTTATTTAACTCCCATCTCTGTGTCTCTCTTATATACATGTGATTATACTAAGTGCTCACATGGGTTAATCTAAGATGGTCTATTCATCTCAAATCTATGACAAATTCATAAAGAACACTATTTCCATATAAGATTCCAGAAATAGAATGTGGGTATATCTTTTGTTTTGGATGAATGATAGCTAAACTCCATTGTCAACTTGACTAAATTTAGCATCAGTTATGTAATGATATGGTACTTGTCTGGGTAGGTGCATCCATGTGGATGCTTCTAGAGCAAATTTACTGAGTGGAGAAGATCCATTATGAATGCAGGTGGTATCATCCTAAGAACTGGAGGCCCTTTAGAAGGGAAAAGATAAATCTGGTAGAGGGGTGGCATTCCCTTCCTCTGATTCCTAAACCATCAAGGTATGAACTGTCTGTACCAACATGACTTCTCCACCATAATGGGATGATACTGTGTACTAAAATAAAGCTTTGATTCTTCAAATCTTTGTTCTCTTAGGCATATTAATTAATACGAGTACAGGGGAAGCACCGTTCAACCCAGTAGAGGGTAAAGGGAGGAAGTTAGAAAATCTTCTGTCTGGCAATGTATTTCTCTTGAAGAGGAATCTGAGTGGTATTTTTTCATCTGCCTTAATTCATACCTTAAAATATATAGAGGGCAGTTTTTCAAAGTTCCAATGGATTTTCTTTTTGAAGGAAGGCTTTGAAGTGGGGAGGCCTCCTACTCCACTGCTGTTGGTCCTGGTGCTGCAGTTGGTACTCAACATTCTCTCTCTCTCTTCCATCCATCCTAAATTCTCTTTATTCTTAAATGCTACTTACTGGTCTTCTGGGTAGTCCTCTAAATAGTGAGAAGCCAACTCTGACCCTCTAGTAACTATACCTTTTTCAGGTCAAGTTTTCCATATCTATCCATTCACAGTTTGTCAAAAGAGTACTCATCGAGTCCCCCAGGTCCATCCGCTATGTTCTGTGAATATTCTTCTTTGGTACTACTATGAAAAAGCAGCCCTTCCTCTTCTTGATGATTAGGATAAATTATCTTTGACAAAAATGGTGCCTCCTCTTCTTGCCAACTATTCTCTGAACATAAGGAACCTATGGTGCCCACATGGATTATAGTTAAACAAGATAACTGCTGTTTCCCTGGCAAGTGTATTCTCTTGGGAGACCCAGAATTCTAACCTGAAAAGCCTAGAATTAAATGGATGGGAAATGAGGAGGGCCCTGGTGCCATACATATCACTGTGCTATTATGTCTTTGGCATTTTGATTGATGTAGTCTTCCTCTTGGGGATCTAGTGATACCTAAATGGTTGGTGCTTTGAAATGTAGACATGCATTCAGGAGGAGAGCAACATATTCTTTGTGCTTGAGCTAAACCTTCAGTAAGCCATCCAATACCTACACAAATAGAGAGTTTGGGTGGTTGGGCATATGATATAAAAAGTAAAAATTTCACAGTTGTAGGCTCTTCCCCATGGCTTAGAACAATATTTCTTTTTAAAAAATATTTCTTTTTATTTTATATGATCTGGTGTTTTGCCTGCATGTATAACTGTGTAAGGGTGTCAGATCTTGGAATTACAGACATTTGTTAGCTGCAATGTGGATACTGGGAATCGAACTCAGGTCCTCTGGAAGAACAGTCAGTGCTCTTATCCACTGAGCCATTTCTCCAGCCCTAGAACAATTATTTCTAGACATGAGGAACATTGCCTCCAGATCTTATAAAAACCTATCAACACTGACCTTCCTTGTTTTTAGTTAATATACATTTTGTCTTTTACTTTGAATACAATGTCTGGCATAGGTTGAATTCAGGACCCCTGAAAGCTTTACTGAAATAGGAAGTTTTAAAATCTTTCAGACTTTACTGTCAATCCCTGATACCCATATATATAATGAAGACTTCCAATATGATAGTCATTTATTTCCTATCATTTCATGAATTATATGGGCTGATGTAATACCATGCATAATATCCAGATAGTTCAGGTATCTTTACCATATATTATGACACATATGAGAAACTGTATAGCCCTGAAGAAATGCCGCTTTATGAATTATATTGCCTATTACATTTGAATGTGAACTGTTTCTAATGGTCCTTTCTAGTTAAAGCCTTCATTTACCAAACCACTTCTGTATACCACATACCTGAGCCATACCATATATATAGCCACATACCATATTTATCTGTTCCATTGGTGAGCAGGGTACCACTGATTTGCATCTGTAGTAGTTATTCTTCAGGCTCTCAGTTTCATTCCATTTGCCTAAAGGTCAACTTGGGAATTCGATGGAAATATGACAGAGAACATCCTCCCTACAGCTGTAGTCTCTGTTACCTCCAGGATGCAGCTCTGGCTTTGATTTACTTATTTCAGACAGCAAGTTCTGAGACTTCCACTTGACCACCTGCACTGTGACAACTCTAGAGGCCAAGAACCAAGAGTGGGATTCATATGGACTACCAGGCTAATAATATCAGTTAATACATGCTCAGCAGGAAAACAACTGTTCTTGAGGTCCATGAGTGAACAGACTCTACAAACCTTACTTGGGCTGGAAATCTGTTTACTGCTAGGTACTTAATGTCATTGGCTTCTTATGAGAGGCCATGATAATATTGTCAGTCTGTACTGGTTATTTTTTCCTTCCCTTTAAAGAATTATTGAAATTATTTTTATATAATGTATTTTGATCTTATATTCCTCCCAGATACTCTCCACCTCCTAACCTACCAAGTTCATGAGCTCTCTCTCAAAACAAAGATAAAAACAAAAAGAAATACCAAAAAACAACAACAAAACAAAAAATGAAAATCAAAATTTAATTTTGGTTACCATTGCTGTGATGAAACACCATAACTAAAAGTAAGTAGGGAAGGAAAGGTTTTATTCTGCTTATGCTCCTATATCACACAGTTCATCAACAAAGGAAGTCAGGACAGGAACTTAAACAGGGCAGGAACCTAGAGGCAGCAGCTGATGTAGAAGCCGTGAAAGAATTCTCCTAATAGCTAGCTCCTCATGGTTTGCTCAACCTGTTTTCTTACAGAACTCAGGACCACTAACTCAGGAATAGCACCACCCACAATGGGTGGGACACTCTGCCATCAATCACCAATTAAAACCATGCTGCCCTGCAACCTGATCTGATGGATCAATTGAGAGCCCTATCTTTCAGATGACTCTAGCTTATGTCAAGTTGGCATAAAACCATCCAGCACACAAACTAAATAAAAAAGATGAAAGAAGAAAAAAATAAGGAAAATCAATAAGACAAAACAAAACAGAAATTGCATACCAAGAAAAAAAAAAAAAAGAAAATGGAGTCATTGGCCAACTTCTCCTGGGCTTGCGTCCTGCCTTGGAAGTGTGGTTGATAGGCCCAATAATACTCCATTGGAGAGAACTGATTTTCTCTCTCTGGGCAAGTATCAATTACAAATAACTTCTTGGCTGGGGATGACACTTTGTGTCTACTTTCTGTCAGGTCCTAGGATTTTGTCTTGTTTGAACCTGTCTAGGTCTTCTGTGTGCTGTGAGTTCATATGTATACTAATTAGGCCTGTCACTTGTGTTATGAAGCCATTATCCTGTTTCCCTTCCTTCCTTTCTTTTCCTTCTCCCCTCCCTCCTTCTCTCCCTTCCTCCCTCCCTCCTTCTCTCCCTCCTTCTCTCCCTCCCTCCTTCCCTGCCTCCCTGCCTCCCTGCCTCCCTGCCTCCCTGCCTGCCTTGCTTTCTTTTATTTGTTCATCTCTCTCTCTCTCTTTTTTTTTTTTTTTAACCATTAGGGGTTGAACCTCGGATCTTGTGTGCAGTAGACAAATATTCTACCATTGAGCTATATTCTCTGTCTTTGTAGGTTTTATTTTGAAACAGAATCATACTAAGTTGCTTAGGCTAGCCATAAACTACCTCTATGGCCAGGTACCTCCTGACCTTGCACTATTTCTGCCTCATCCTCCCAATTAGCTGGGACTATAGACTTGCACCACCAGCTGCACTTTTGGGTCTTTATGTGTCAATTAAAATCTGAATCCAGTGCTCGCTTCAGCAGCACATCTACTAAAATTGGAACGATACAGAGAAGATTAGCGTGCCCCCTGTGCAAGGATGACATGCAAATACGTGAAGCCTTGAATATTTTTAAGGGAGTTTGAACAAGGGGATACATAGATAAAAAATGAGACTTTATTCCTTTTTTTAAAGTTTTTATTTATTTGCTTTGGTATTTGTCTACATGTATGTCTGTGAAGGGTGTTGGATCCCCTGGAACTAGAACTACAGACAGTTGTGAGCTGCCATGTGGGTGCTGAGAATTGAACTCAGGAACTCTGGAAGAGCAGTCAGTGTTCTTAACCACTGAGCCACATCTCCAGCCCTAAGACTTTATTCTATAAAAATAAAATAAAATAAAAAAATCTGAATCTAATTAAAACTGTGTGTCCACCAGTTGCTGGAAAGTCTAGTTACTTCTCTTCGTTTGGTATAGACTAAAATAAGCAAATGGTCATATCTCCTTTTGGGAGGAATTTGGGATCATTTCAGTATATGATTGCCATGATATTCTATTTTGCCTTGTGGATTCTTCAGTCAATAGGATTTGGAATATGAAAGTGGATTCTGTTCTGCAAGGCTGTCTTTGTGTCTTATGGAAACAACTGTCCTCTAAGCCTGTTGCTCATCTTTGTTGGCTGGACGTCTCTTTTGTTCCTAGTCTCTATCTTCACAGTTATCTCGGAGGGAGGCTCTCTTGACTGCTGCTTCTCATTTGTCATGGTCATTGTTACCATCTTTCTTCTGGCAATTGAGTATCATGCCTGGCTTCGGTTGGCAAACCTCAATATCTCCATTGCTATCAGTGAGCGAAATTCTCTAGCAGACTTATATATTGTCAGCTCTGTCCCTAGAAAATTCCGCCAAACCACTAGATGTGGCTCTCTCACCAGCACATTGCCAGTGGCCTTGGGAAATGGTATGTCTTTTGACTAGCCTTTGGCCTCACATGATACACCCATTTCTGCAAGCCCATTTCACTAAATCTTTAATTTCTTCTTCCCTGTCTTCCAAGGCAATCAGGCAATTCAGTCTCTCAGTGGGAGCCATTCCCTTCTCCAGGCTTCTCAGAGTTACCATGGCAGCAAATTCACATTATTTCCTGGGTTGTCAATTCCTGTTTCTCAATAGAGTGACCCTAAGTAAAAAGCAACAGAACAAACCAAACAAACAAACTCCTCTCTTATCCAGACTCATGCCCTTGTCCATAATCAGGCACCTTGATCCCTGCTTGCACACTCTCTGTGGCATCTTGTAGCTCCTTTTAGTTATACTCACTCTCTTTATCAGGTTGAGCATATTTCTGGCCAGACTGTGCTGACTCAACCCTGACTGTAGGCCTGACATTCAGGAAAAGAGAAAGGAACCATCTGTTGTCTTTTGAAGAAAAGACCCTTGTGTCAACTTCCTGGGGAGGAAAAAGCTAGCTCTTCATGGGAAGGGGTGGGCTACCTCTGATGACTCAGAAGGTTCCGAGATTAGGGAGCATCCATCCAAATCTTCCAATTCCAAGTGTCAGAAGACCAGATTTTGCAAACTAGGACCCTTAATTTGGTTAATATCCCTGCTTTGAATTTAAATATAGTTGTCCTTACAGCATGGTAACTGTTAAATCCAGTCACTTATCTTCTGTTCACCTATTGTAGATACTCCTCTCCCATTGTTTGAATTGTTTATAAATTCTCTTAGCTTTTTAATTATCCTCCTATAGGGCATCAATATACTTAGATATAGCTATTAAATGCCATTATTCTTTTTTAAAATTATGTATACAGTCTACAGAAGACAGTACCAGATGTCTTCACAAATGGTTGTAAGCCATCATGTGGTCGCTGGGAATTAAACTCAGGACCTCTGGAAGAACAGTTAGTATTCTTAACTTCTGAGCCATCTCTCCAGCCATTATTCTTATACTTATAAATCTTCTTCTATGTTTCAAATGCTTCAGTATATTCCTCTCTGTCCATTAGTAATGAACTTTTAGCCAGTGAATCTCTCTCTCAGCTAAGGGATCTCTTTATGCCTTACCAGGGAAGAGGTCCTCAGAAAAGCTGAGTGATGAGAAGAGAAATTCAGTCCTTAAGCATTTTATTATCAACTGCTTTCTTGGATTGTTTGTAGTACCAGTTATTATAAGTTGGGTTATTAGATATCAAGTCCTGATCTAGAGTCAAAAACACAAAAGCTTTTGGGGAATGTCATATATTATAGTAAAAGGAAAGAGGACAGGAGTGCGCAGAGAAAGCCATCAACTTGGGAGATATCACAAAGTCTGTCAGCCCAACAAGTGTTCCAAGCAAAGACTGACACCAGCAGAGTGCAAGGTTGTTGAGATGAGGCCTTTGAAGTTCTTCTTTCTTTGTTATGGCCTGGAGAGTAAGGCTATGGATGTGCAGGATGCTAAAAAAACTGACTTTGCAGATACAGAATGATATTTTAAGTAGAAGTGTAACTCATACAATATCTGAGATAAACTAAAAATAAAAACAGGACAAAAACAATAAAGCCCTTGTTACTTGTGTCCATGGCAAATTTAACCTGGTATTCTGAATTTTAATTTGCTAAGTCTGGCAACTCTAGTTGGTTGTGATTAATTTCAATTTTCAACATGATTGAATTGAGAAATGCCTTGAGTATTGGTAAGAGAAAGTTTGGGTGTAGAAGGGCTTTTCCAAACGAATTAGCTGGATAAGTAAGAGCCATACTAAATGGGCTGGGTTCCGGGACTTAGCAAAAGGGGAAGGATGGAAAACCAACCCAGCACATGCATTCTTCTTTCTTTTGAACTGGATCTACCAAGACTTGAGTAAGCAGCCTTCTGCCACCACAGAAAAGACAGTTTTCTACTTACTGTGCCTTCTCTGCTGTTGTAGACTGTATTCCCTGAAATGTAAGTAAGCCCAAATAAACCTTTCCTTAAGTCTTTCCTCGCCAGATATTTGGTTAGAGCAACAAGAAAAGTAACAAATACTGGCTGGATGTTACTGTATGATATTTCTCAGCTTCTTCCACTTTCATCAGGCAGTTTTCTGAGAATGTCCTTCAAAACACTGTGACTTGCCTTGATTGGACTGAATCCAGGTAGACTGAAATATGGTCAGTTCTGGGAACTGCCAAAAAAAGAAAGTTTCTTGAAGGAAGAGCTGAGCGGGTCTCTGCATTTACCATGTCTATCTTCTGCTTAAATGTTGTCTCTCTTTTTTTTTCATGGAAAAAAGGACTTTATTTTCTAAAAGAAAAATAATATAAAATAGAGTGACAAGAAAAAAAGAAAAATATGTAACAATGCCATTGTGCAGAATGAATAGTGTTGAGATCAAATAAATAGCAGAAAATCATATTATGAGAACAAGTCTGTGAAGAACATGAGTTTTCTTACTTGTCTTACAGTGTCTAACAGTGCTTGGCTCATGGTACTGGCTCTGTTGTTATTTATTAAATTGTACTTAACTATTTCAGGGATCTGATAAATATGAATAAAAACATAAAGAGCTCCCATATTGTTTTGTTCTCAGAATAGCACTCTGGATTTTGCTAACCCTTCAATAGCTTTCTGTGCTGTGCTTATAGCAAACAAAGGCAAAGGAGAGATGGTCAGCTACAAACTAAAGACTGAGTTCTGGAGCACTGACTTCCACATCAGAGCTAATTATTTTTGGTGTTAATTAAATTCTTTCCAAATAAACTAAGTAAATTCTAGTCAAGAAATTTCAAAACAGATCTCATGTATGAAGATTAACATGTAGAGCCAATAGGTGTGCATCTGCTACCATCTATATGTACCGCCCAGAGGGTTTTAAAACCACAAGGCCTCAAACAGAGTTTATTCTTTTGTTCCAGCACTGACTCATAGACTGTAGTATTTCTAGAAGGTAAGTCAGAAGTCTTTGCCTACCCAGTAAAAGTATTCAGCTTCTGAACTTGGAGAAAGTACTGTGGGTTCTGCTTATCTTTTCTCTAGCCTCTGCTTTTGGAGCTTTGGTCCATGTTATCTCTGATCAGGATATAAATGTGCCAATTAAAGACCAGAGAAGCACCTCCATTTTTGAGCAAAAGTTTCTAACCCCAGTTTTGAGACAGAGACAAAGTACAAAAGGACAGTTAGCCTAGGGACTGATAGTAGTTAATTATCCATGGGATGTCCCAGGGTCAGATCAGGAGGTAGTTGAAAGAAAAGGGCTTAGCAAACAGCCAGCTGAGATAACAGAGGAAATCTAAAAATCCCCCCAAAAGACAAGATAATCAGAATTGTATCCATACTAAGAATACAATTGATGTATAATCTTGTGATTTTGCCTTTAAAAACCCAGCTTGCAGAAGGGCAGACACTTCCTCTAGACATTGCCACACCTGTATGCCAGACCAAGATCCTTGTCATGACTCGTAATTTTCAATAAAGCTTGCTTTTGCATTTCAGAGGGTTTTCATCTCTGGTGATCTCTTTGGGGGCCTTACGACCAGGGCATAACACCAATTACCTTTGGTCTTTGCTATTGCCTTATCTCCAATCTGTCTTCTACAATATTGTCAGGCATTTAGACTTAAACTTTCCAAGAAATTGTACCAATCTAATCAATCTAAATCATGTTATTCTCTTCCTTACTTAGCCCCCCCTTTCAGAATTATTTTCAAATTTCATCCATTACTCTGCTGAAAAGAGATGTTTTTATTCCACGTTTAAATGTGCAGTCTAAACTGGGCTTGGGAGTGAAGAAGCCCTGTAAATCCAGATGTTTGGGAGACTAAGGCAGAGAGATTGTAAATTCAAGGCCTGCATAGGCTATAGAGTAAGTTTAGTGCTAGCCAAAGCAACTTAACAAGACTCTGTCTCAAAATAAACTTTAAAAAAAGTTTACTTGGAAACCCCTAAGAGCTCAGGAAACATAGAGAAACCATGGATATAAAGGATATAAGAGATAGAGGCTGTGGACAAATGTTGTAAAATGTGCTGAACATGGCAGGGTCATTACACTCATGAATTCAATGTAGCTATAGTTATCTGTCCAAGACCTGAATAATATCAAGCCAACAAAACCAGTCAGCATCCTAAGAGGTGGTACCAATAAAATTTGGTAGGCTACAAAATTAAAAGGTTGTAGGACATGAAGGGGAGAGAAGGCTGTGTCAGGGGGTCCCTGGGAGGAGTGGAAGGAGTTTAGTGTGCGTGTGATCAAAATAAATTTTTTACATATATGAAATAATCAAAGATTAAATAAGAGACATTTTATTTAAAAAAATAAAATATAAAATATTCTTATATTCCCCCCAATAGATCTTTCTCCATTAATGGTGGGATAAAGGCCAGCCCTCTTTACACAAATATTAAGGCCCCCTCTGGTTCTGGCCATATCTTATTCTTCTGCTGCGAGGGATGTAGTCTTGTGAACACATCATGCTCTTAGTATGCTTGCCTGTCTTTTTCCAAGCTGGCTTCTTTGCCTGGACTTGCTTTAATTTTTACCTTTCCTGTTGTCTAGATCAATGGCTCTCAAACTTTTTTGGAATAACAGTCATCTGAGGATCTTGCTAGAATTCAGATGTGGGTTTGTGAGCTTCGGCATTGGTTCCCCCAACTGCTTGTTCCCCATCTTCCTCTCTGATTCCTTTCTCTTTCCCCTCTTATTTTGTCTGCCATGTTGGTGACCAAATTCAGGGTTTGGGGCATGATAAACTAGTCAATAACCTGTGTCACACAGTTGAGGTAATGGCCGTTTCACTGACCACACAAAGGTGAACTGAACTCACCTGGACAAAGTGTTGTCTTTGCTGAAGTCTTTCCTTAACGTCTCAGGAAGAGATGACTACTTTCTTCTTATACCTGTAATTCACTATGCCTGTGCTGGGAAGTTCGGGGGTTTTGTTGTTTGTTTTTGATCGTGTCAACTTGACACATGTTACAGTCATCTGGGAGGAGAGTCTTATTTGGCAGATCGCTTCCATCAGTTGCCCTGTAGGCAAGTCTGTGGAACATTTCCTTGATTCATGATTGGTGTGAGAGGGCCCAGCCCACTATGCATGGTGCCACCCCAGGTGATATAAGAAAGCATGCTGAGCAGGTCGTGGAGAGCAAGTCAGAGAGCAGAGTTCCTCCAGAGTCTTGACTGTCTGGGCTTCATTCAGGGAATGACTGTGACCTGACATGTAAGCCAAAGATAGTCCTTCCTCCCCAAGTTGTCTTGGTTAGAGAATTCTCTCAGAGCAAAGGAAAACAAAGACAATGACCTTTATTCAAAACACTATTAATGTTTTTTGCTGTTTCCCCTTGTTTCTGTTTTCCATTTCTACCCTGAAAGGGACTTTAGGGAGGGGCCATCTTTCTATTTTAGGATTACAAACCCTTGCTGCAGGAGCTTGCTTAGAGTAGATAGATGTTCAGTAAAGGACTGTTGGGTGGGTGAGTGTAGAGTCATCCTTGGAAAGTGGGAAAGCCTATATCCATGATGGATTTTTTATTTTCACTTACTGTTATGAGTACGTTAAATTAGCATTTTTTTGATTCCCTAGATGTTACCAAATACTGGTTAACTTGTCTTCTGAAATAGGTTTATATAGTTGAGTTGGGTCCTGAGAAGCTTGTACAACTGAACTGGTGAGCATCCAGCCTCAAGGCAAAGTCTAGAGC
The DNA here is from genome assembly GCA_004025045.1 of Sigmodon hispidus. Lineage (NCBI taxonomy): Eukaryota > Metazoa > Chordata > Mammalia > Rodentia > Cricetidae > Sigmodon > Sigmodon hispidus. The sequence continues at coordinate 101,453 of PVIH01002148.1, forward strand.
CCCAGCAACCTAGGATCAGCAAATTGCTGGCCTTTTCCGTGGGAGGTGGTGTTGGCTGACTCAGCCTGGCAGTCTTCTGTTTCTTTGTGTGTTTGCCTTTACATCTATTGCAGATTGGCTTCTTCCAGGTGGTTGGGTCTTCTGGGAAGACCAAGTTCAGCAACAGAAACCGAGTCTGAGTGTTGAGAGGCTGTGTATGTGCATGTGGGGAATGTAGAGGAGCAAGGCTGATACCAGACGTGAGTAAGAAGTCTTATCACTTTTATAAAGAATAACTTGCAATGCAGAAAAATTGTCATCAACATTGAGTGGGAAAAAATGAGGCAGACAGATGGGCCAAGAGCAGAACCAGTGCAAGAGAGCTAAATACATCTCTTTACTCCACTCGTGACAGGGGCTGGCGACGTCTCTGGAGTATCTGTGTGCCATGTTTTCACACATGCCTTTATACACACTGTCCTCTTCTGAGAGACGGTCATTCAAGCCACCTGCAAGGTTTCGCTTGTGGCTTTCCAGAAGCCTTCATTTAGCAAGGCATGGCTTTTGAATCATTCACTAGCTTTGGCTCTCTTCTCCATAAAACAAGACTAACAATAGCACCCGTCTCACAGCGGGGCTGCAATGCTTAAACAGCAGCCTGAGTGCGCAGGGCTAACTTTGCTTTGCTGACCTCAAGCAATGCAAAGCAGGACCAGGGTTCCTGTCAAAAGGTTCCCAGGGGTTGCCTAAGAGGAGGCAGGGAGGTAACTTGCAGCTTGGGAAACACTTCTAACCTTGTTCTATAGTATTACTGGGCCCATGTCCTGGATCTATGAAATCCTATTTACATATGTGTGTGCGCATGTGTGCAGCAGTAAGGTGCCTTCTCTTCCTGCTTACCACAGCCTGTTATTACACAAGAGCAGTTGGACCGCAGTTCCCCTGAGACTGGCAGGGGAGCATGGGAAGAGGTACAGTGAGAGAGGGTGCAGAGGCCCTGCTATAGCAGCACATTAGAGCGGAGGAAACTCCTGGGAGAGCGTTTTAAAACGACAGTAATGATTTATGTAAAAGAATTGCTTCTCTCTGAAAGAAAATAAAGAGAGTTTCCTGACTGGGTTTTGTCCCGGTCCTGCTTTTGGCTACTTGTTTTGCAGTTTCTCTGCTGTCGCTTATAACCTATGGGGGTTAGCTTTGCCATCCGATGTTATCTCCCCCAATCTCTTGGCTGCCTCAGGAAATGCAAACTGACTTTAATATTGGTTTAAGAAAAAAAAAAGGGCAGGATTAACTGGCTGCTTAGAAAAAATAGAAAATACAAGCACAAACAAATGAAGAAATGAGAGGGAATTATGGGCCCATTTCTATCCGCCCCAGCAGGAGTTTCTTCAGGAGCTCATCATCTGCAAAGCAGTTGCCTACCGCTTGTGTCTGTCAAGGATTCCAGAGCTATAATAGCATCATGGCTCCACACCCCTCCAAATAAAACCCCACAAAACAAAATTCAAAAACAGTGAGGCAAAGTGAGGGGGAAGAATTTTCTTTCTCGCTTGAATGCCGTTTTATGGTTATTTCCACATACTTTACAATTGTCTTGTCTATATCATTATTTCTCTCAGTAGCCATCAAGAAAAATATTGAAAATGAGTGCATATCTATTCCCTGAGAACCATCTTTCGAACCCTGAAATCATCATAGAGGAGCCTCATGGCTCCGTCAGTCATTCTGCCAAGAGAGGAACCACTTGAGCATCTGTAGGGACAGCTGGAGGAGCTGGAGCAGTCCAGGCACACGGAAGCCCAGAAACAGCTCTGTACCTTTCAGTTCATTTGATTCAAGCAACAGGTCTTTAAGGTAGGCTTTCTGTTTCCTATTTTGTAGATGAGGAAATCTAAGTTTATATCCTCTTGCCCAAGGCAACCTAACTAATAAATGGGAAGTGTTATTTCAATTCATACTAACACAACAAACAATAGCCAACATGTAAAAAGCAATTGGCATTTTCCAGGTATTCTTACAGGTGTTTTAGCTTCTTTAATCTCCTGAGCCACTCTAGAGGCAGGGATTGTGGACTTTTTCATTTATAGATGAAGACCCTAAAATATTCAAAGAGAAGTTTCTATATGTCTAGCTCAAAGCCAGGGCACTGGCTGGGGGCTGGAGACTCCCCTTCTTTGTACTTTATTTTAGCTCAGGCCTTCATGCCCTGGGACTATGATTGTGCCCCTGGCAATAAGTGCCTGGGGTTCAGGGTACAGGCTGCATGAATTCTACAGTGGCCTTTTCTGGCAATTATATCAGCAAGCAATTGCATTGTATTCACTGGTGGAGACACTGTGTAGAAGTTGAGTCAGGGGCACTTTCCTAGATAGAGGAAATATACTACATCCAACATTTCCTTTTAAAACATGATTCTCCAATCTTTTTTTCCTGAGGGTTATGTTGGTGAGAGAAAATAACAAGCTGTATCTGCCTTTAGGGCTTCAGAATGTTGCTGACATGGCCCAGGCAATTTTAGGTTCCAAGAAGTAGCAGAGACCAATCCCTGGACTGAGTATCAGGCCAAGAGATCTCCAAGGTCATTTCCAAGAAGAAAAATCAATAGATCTGGGAGAAATGGGATCCAACCCAGAAAGTTGGGTCAATGCTGGGACAGCATAGGTATTTCGCTGGCTGCTACAGGATGTCATTGACCCTTGTGGATGTTAAAGGTCAGTGCATGTCAGTGCCGGTTATATTTACACAGTGGACTAAAATTAGCTGGCATTCTCTGCTGGCAACAGGAGGATATAAGATTCCCAATTTATCTAGCAATGCTAATTCTGGCAAATCCCAACATGGTTCTTCTGTTCTCAGTGGATAGGCATTCAACTACAATAACATCCTTTTCCTTCCTCTTCCTCTTCTCTACATTTTAGGAAATTATAAATATAAACCCAGGCTGACTTTGGCTCAGCACCGATTTCCTACAAATATGGGCATCTTAACAGCAGTCTTGTAAACTCAGGAGTTTAACAACTTAAGCCTCAATCTACAACAAATCATAAAAACTACATTACAATGTTTTCAGCAAATACCCAAGAACAGTTAACTAAGAGGGGCTCTAATTGGAACATTTGCATTATGTTACTGGCATGTTCAAAGAAGGGTAGATGAAGGCCGGCTACTCATGGTAGAGGCAGATCTAGACTGGCTTAAATTCCTTGGAGTCTGTCCTGAGAAGAGGGAAGTTCTGTGTTTCTGAATTCAACATGGAAAACTGATGAGATTCAGTAATTGATATCTATCAAAGAGTAGTATTGGGACGTGTGCCAAGCATTCATGATATAGCCAATATAGAGTGTAGACTAATAAGAATCTAGGTATGTTTTAAATTAAACCTGGTTCAAGCTACATGGTCTCCTAGGATAGATGGTAGTTGAGTTGAACATATTGATCAACCCAGGCTTGTCCTTAAAGAGAGAGCAGTGGTGATGAAACTTAGATAAGGTGCTTATGTCATCTGAGGATGACTTAAAGAGTACAGGAGGACAGAGTGGGAGAAATATGACCTGAAAAGACCAGAAAAGTTTCAATAAGAGGAAGTGACTGTTCTATTAAGGTGCTGGAGAGGTATATTGAAAACTGAGGGAAAACCATCTGTTTTTTGAAATTTAAAGACATATATCTGGAAAAATAATACTTTTCTATTAACAGTTCTTGTGAATTTGTGCTTACTAATATTAAACTAAGGCTCTGCCTTTGTCTAAATAAGGTTTTCTCTTTTTTTCTTCCACTTTCCTTATTTACATGATGGCTTTCTGGTATATCTTCTGATATGTAAATATTCATGCAAAAACATGTTCTTAAAGTTAATTTATTAACCTATTATTTTATGGGTGAGTTTTACATCATAGTTACAAAGGTCTAGTTTTCCAGTACTTTTGTGAATTTATTTTCTCATGCATATTTTGATTTATCCTTAATTATTTATTATCTGAGCTACTTTTTTCATCTTTACTTCTCACAGTCAGACTACTTATTTGTTTGAACAACATGTATTAAATAAATAATATTTTCCCAAATGAATTTAAATGCTGCATTGTCAATTTATTGTCTAAATATATTTGGATATGTACTTTGTTTCAATTTAAATACTTTTGTTTATTAACTTATGTGCTACTTTGCTTAAATTATTCTGGTTTTCTAATATGTGTTAATATCTACTTGCACATTTTAAATTTTAGAGTGCCTTTAGTAATTTAAAATTTTTTTCCTATAAAAACTTTGAATTGGCTTGTTTAGATTTCAAGTGATTCCTATTGGTAATTTTTAATTTTATTTTTATGTGTGGTGATATTTTGTGTAAGCTCTAACAAATAGAGCTTGTGTGAGGATCAGAGGGCAAAGCCACCACTATTTAGCCATAGAAGTCAGGCAGTGGTGGTACACATCTTTAATCTAAGCACTTGGGATTTTATGCCTTTGATCCCAGTACTTGGGAGGCACACATCTTTAATCCCTGCACTAGGGACATTGAGACAGGAAGTGATATGGCTGGATGGAGAGAGGTCTATAAGGCTGGAGGAGGCAGGACCTCAGTTCTTTTGGCCTTAGTATTTATAGAAACAGGCTCTCCCCCTTTCAGCAGAGGAGCTGGTGACATGAGAAGTGACTGGCTTGTTCTTTTCCCTTTCCAAACTTGCAGCATTTACCCTCATATCTGGCTCTAGGTTTTATTAATACCAATTAGGTTTTGTGCTACATTTATGTGTATAGATATTTTGCCTGCATATATGTCTGTGCATCAAAAGAGCACCTTGTACCCACGGAGGATGTAAGAGGGCATCAGATCCCCTGAAACTGGAGGTGTGGGAACTCACGATTTCTGTCCCTATATGTGTTTGAGTATTGATGGGTTTCATCTTGCGCAGCCTTGTGCAGGTAATGCAATGTCCACATCTAGAAGACAGCATTTCACACATTCTTCCCCACTCTCTTCGTACAGTCTTTCAGATCTCTCTTCTGCTAACTGTTATTTTCCTCCTTCTATCTTCCCAGTTCCTCTTGATTTTTACAACCTTTTAATTCTGTATAGCCTATTCTAATATCTACTCGTATTTCAGTTAATTCACAGACTACATTCCCTTCACTACATCCCATGTCCTGTAAATTACTTCCTGTAATCTCTACAAATTATTTTCAGTATCTCAGAAATTAAATAGAATATAGTTCCTTAGTTATAATTTCAGAAGCAATCGAATTTTGTGGTCTTATTTTATCTTTGCTGTTTATTAGTTATAATTCCAGTTGACTGTAGTTATTAAGTTAGGGTTTGTAGGTCTTGTCTTTAATTTACCACATTTTGTAGCCAAATGGTGTATAAAACATTTCATGCTATAGAAACTTTGCTTCTGTTTCTTTTCTCCCAGACCTTAGAACATAGCTGTCTTTCTCCAACACACACACACACACACACACCACACAACCCCACACCCCACATTTATGTGTACAAACATGGGTCAGGACTTGGGGAGAGAAAGGAAAGGAAGAGAACAGGTAGATCTGAAGCCAGTCTTTAGAACAGTACGTTCCTCAGCATGCTCTGTAGAAAGGAGTTGCCGAGTGTGTTGGGTATATAAGGGTATAATCTCCAATCCCAGGGGAGCTGGAATTTTCTACTAGTTTATGAGTGTGTTTAATAAATGAATGAATAAAACTGTGTGCATTATAAATATGTTAAGGCATTGTTTTCTTTAAAGATTATGTATAAAATTTATGTAAAAAATCTTACAGGATTGATATTTCTAAGCTTTTTTGTTCTTTGTATATCTACCTCAGTCATATATTTTCCATAATGTTTTTATAACAAAATATTGTACCTGTCCCTGAGAAAGTCTTTATTTTATCTTTAATTTTGAAAGCTATTTCTCCTTACTGAAGAATTCTGACTCGAACTCTTTGCCAGTAGTTTGAAGATTTCCCCATTGTATTTTGTAGATGAGAAGTCTGCTGTTACCCTCTGTTGTTCCTGCTTCTCTGCATCATTCATTTCAAGCAACTTGACCCTTGGTTTCACCTTCTTCAGCACACACACACACACACACACACACACACTAACACACACACTAACACACACACACACTAGCACACACATACCCCACACACAACCCCACCCCCCACACATACCACACACACCCCACACATACCACACACACCCCACACACACCCCCACGTACCACACACACAAACACGCACACACCTCACACACCACCCCCACCTCACTCCCCTACAAACACACACATACACCACACCCCCACACATACTAAACACACAGACACACATCACACCCACCACACACACATACACACACACCACCCCAAAACACACACACATACCATACATACACAAACTCACACACACCACATCACACATGCATATCAAACACAGACACACTCACACACACACCACACCACATACCACACATACACAAGCACACACATCACACCTGTTAACCTTAGATTTTTTTTATGGTTTTTACCAAATTTGGAAACTATATCACTCTAGCTCTGGCTGGCCTTGAACTTGTGGAAATCCTCTTGCCTCAGTCTCTCTCCTGGTGGGTGTAATTCCCTTCCAGCTCTGCTAACCTCTATGAATTTCTTTTTATTTTGTATCTCATGGTCTGAATTCCATACTGCTGTTTTCAAATGCACTGGTCTTTCCTTCTTCAGTGTTTGACCTACTATCTCAATCTTACTCAAAATTTTTATCTCACACTTTGTAGTTTTAATTTCTAGATGCTGATTTGGAATTCTTTTCTTAAATTTCTGAGTCTGTTTTATTTTTAATATAAAAATTCAGTTATAATAGCTGCCTTGGTGGTTTTGCTAATGTTAATGATTGTGTGAGTTTTGGAGTACTTTTAATTATTTTTCTCCTTATTATGGGTTGTATTTTCATCCTTTGTATGGTTGACAACTTTGCACCACATCTTAGACATTGTAAGAAAAAAAAAAATATTCCAGGATGCAGTTGTGTTATTTGGAAGTACTTTGGTCCTTTTGGATGGTGCTTGTAAGAGCTGCTAAGTAGGATGGGGACAGTATTTCAGTGGAATGCTGCCTTTTCCCGAATGTTTATACTTCACGAATCTGTCCTGACTGGTGACTGCCTGTGCTGTTACCTCAGATCCTTCCTGTGATTCTTTCAGCAGCCTTATTCAGTTCCTTCTCGTGCATGCACTGACCAGCATTTAGCTGTCCACTCAAGATGAAGTCTCTAGGTGTTTGGTGTACTGTTTTTTCTCTGTAGTATTGTGTATTAGAAACTCTGCTTTGGTCTCACACTCTCAGTCCCATCCCTCAGCTCTGGGAGAGGACTGTATCCAGTTCATGTTTCCTTTCTTCAACTGTAGGCTGTGCAGCTTTGATTGGGAAACTGAGGCATTTACTAGGCTCATTTCTTTCATAACCTCATGGATCCTTTATTGCATTTCATACATTTTGTTCATATTCTTTTTTCCAAGGGAAAACAAGTATGTTCCATTACTCCATGCTGGCTCCAACCTAACTTTAACTGTTTCCAAGAGAATCATCCAGGGTGCGCATGGCTGAGTTGTCTTAGGTACAGGGTGAGATGGAGACCTTGAGAATATACTTTGGGAGGCACAGCTAACTGTTTTCGAACCTTGTCCTAAAGGACTCACTTTCCTACACAAGCCATATCTATCTCTGCTGTGTCCACTCTGATCTCTGCTTAGATGCAGAGATGCCCTAGCTGGCCTGCCTCCCTATCTTTAAGAGACAGATATACAGAGATGTTCCCTGCCACCCCCTGTGGTAGTTAAAGGGAGTAATAAGTTCATCAGCTGACTTCAATCAGCGAAGCTTCCAGGCGTCTCTGATGTACTGCATTTAGGAGAGTTGGGAATTCCATAGGCTTTGGGGCCAAACTGCAATTCACATTTGAAGTAAATGGGAATTGGTTTGTGATTCTGCAGTTTTGTTTCTCGGCCCAGCACCTCCTGCAAAAATAGAAATATCAGGGCCTGGTGGTGCTGAAGCATGCCAGCTGATATTGTGACCTGGAGGACTCTGCTAGCTGGCAGGCTGCCACTGCCAACGGGGAAACCATTCCTGTGTGATAAGACAACAAACGCTTTCCCAGTGGCTGAGATTAAAGTCAGCTCTGCCTTATAACAACAGTGCTTCAAGCTTCACATAACAGTCATTCTTCCGACATAGTGGTATGCTTATTTATACTCTCATTGGCCTAATCTGAGGATCAGAGGGTTTAGAATTTAAGGCACAAACCTCATTTGCCGAAGAAAATTTAGTAGACTCTGGCAGAGTAGTTCAGGAGTTTCGGGGAGGATCTGGGCAAAGGAAAGGTAGACAAATCCAGAACCAATCTATCCTTAGAAGTCTGTGTTCTGTTGAAGGGAGATGCCAAAGTCTAGGGGCTGTATCAGTTTACACTCTGATGGGCGGGGGCACTACATTTTTTTCTAACCTAGCCATGCCAAGAAAAAAAAAAGTGTGTTAAACATTTGACAGATGAGTGAAAATTGATTTTAAAAAATAGTGCAGCATGTAGCCTGAGGGGATGGAGATGGAGAGTCTTTACGCTCTGAGATGGTATGCGTTATCCTGAGTCCTGCAGGCCTTAGCTGGGGATGATGTGTATGCATTTGAGAGCAAGCAGAGGAAGGGGACAGAGGATGATGGGGAGAAAAGATGGAGAGGAAAGGCACAGAATGACAGAGGGACTGGGAGCTGCTTGGGAGCAGGCTCTCCTGCTGGTCCTCTAGAAGCCATCTGACAGGTCCCTTAGCCTCTTCCCTCCTTTTGTTATTCACGTGGAGTCCTGTCTGCTTATGTCAACTGAAGAGCTTAAGGGCTTACAGGTTTTAAAGCTTCAAGTCGAAGTGCAAATAATAGCACTTTGGCAGGACCCTGGAACGGGAATGTGGACTTTGTAATTGTCTCCAGGAGAACCAGTAGATGAAATTCTCTCTAGGTTCTTTGTGGATCATTCCAGGGACTGCCTGAAGATCGGAAACATTGTTCCTGCCACCTTTGTGGCTCCATGTAGATGTGAGCAAATTTGTTTTCTCTAAGGACTGGGTGACTGGAAGGCTGTGTTGTAAGATCTTGGAAGTCCTCTGGGCTGGAGCATCTCATGATTCTACAGAAGGACTGACCACTCCCAGTGCTAGGGTGATGCAGGTGCCCTGGGACTGGATGCTTCAGGAGAAATGTGAGATGGAAAGCATGCTGAGATCGAAAGCTTTCCCAATAGGATACTGTGAAGGCCGGCACATTGTGTTGAGAGAAACATAACTGGCAGACAGTGGATGCACATGAACTGAGGAGACTGCCTAGCACTGCAGACCTTGTCTTTTGAAAGTAAGGTGCCTACTGCTCTGATTTTTCTAGTTTTCCTCACCATAGATACAAATACCTTGGCTCTGTAGCTTAGTCTGGGTTAATTCTTCATCCAGGCAGGAGTTACTGTTATCACGGCTACTAGGGGTGATGCCTTGGCCCTGATCACCCCCAACAAGCTAGGCTTGGTCACGCGTCCCCAATAGACCAGTTTTTATTAAAGTATTATTTTTTATGAGGTCACACCTATCAGTTGTATGCTTTAATATTTGGGCAAACGGAGTCCTAGTTAGAAAGCTCTTTCCTACAGCTCTATCTTTCATGGTGTTGCCTAGGTTTTCTTCTAACAATTTTAGCATTTCAGGTTTCAAATTGAGATCTTCTGTTTGGATTTGGTTTGGGGCAGAATGACAGATGGAGTGTCTGGTTTTTTATGTAGATGCCCAGGTTGAGGGTTACAATTAACTACTGCTAAGATGTAGAGAGTTAGTCTTCCTCAGAGACAAGCACCCTAAATGGTTACAAACACTGTAATGGGGTTATGTTCTGTTACATTATAAATGATTGTTCCGCCTACTAGTTTAATAAAAAATGCTGATTGGCTGAAGGCAGATAGGAAGTATAGGTGGGGCTACCTGACTAAGAAAACTCTGGGAACAGGAAGAGCAGAGCAGAGACTCCAGCAGAGATGCTACAGAGACAACAGGAGAGACACCAGCAGATGCAGAGGAAAGAAGACAACCATGCTGCTCTGAGAAAAGGTACCAAGCTTTGTGGCCAAACAAGTTAAGAATCACAGGTTAGTTTAGGAGTTAAAAGTTAGCAAGTTATATGCCTGGGCATTAGGTCAACCAGCATAAAATAAATATAACCTTCTCTGTGTTACTTTGGAACTGCTGGTCCAGATCTTGGGACAAGTCTGGGCCAGAAACTTCATATTAGACAACACTAAGAAGTAAACCCAAAAATATACATATAAGCAATACTAAACAAACACAGCAGGTCACATTTATACATTTATATACATATATATATAATAATAGTAACTAAAGGGAAAGACGCCATAAATTTGAAAGGGAGTACATTGAGTACACAGAAGAGTTTGGAGTAGGGAGTGATGTAATTAAAATTTTATAGGAAGAAGAACTGATAACCACACTGGGAAGGAAAACGAAGAGATCCAGTGGAACTCTGCAGGACTGTCCTTGGAATCCTGACACGAGCTTTAGTCTAAACAGAAGGCAAGAGGTATAAAGAACTAAGCTAGTCGCTTTCATGGTGTGGTCCTGGCCATTGTCTAGGCCTCAGTATCTTCCTCAAGGCAGCCTGACAAGCCATGAGCATGGTGCGAAGCCTCTCTTCAGTGGACATATTGCTGCTTTGGCTGTCACTAGGCCTTATACTTTTCCAGAATGCCATGCCTGGCAGAGGTTCCAGTTTCTTTCAGGCCCTTGTTTGAATAGTCCTGGAACCAAAGAGGATAAAGTGTCTGTATTCTTAGAATATCACCATTCAAGCCAGGGTGGATGCATTTCCCTGACACAGGCACACTCTAGTGTGACTTGGATGATAAAAATAAAAGTGGTATTTTTAATTAAATCTATACCCAGAAACTATAGAGAGCCAGAAATATTACATTTCTATAGTTTATTTTTTAATGTTAAATATATTTCAGAGTCTCCATCCTGGCAAGTTAACAGGAAGTCCATCTTAATTATCAGTGAGGCTCCACACTGATGACTATTGGGTAAATAGAAGATCATTAACCATGACTATTTTGCTAATTAATTGTTGGATTACAGTTATTCTATGTCAAGCCTTGGAGCTAGTTACCAGAATCCAGTTTCCTTCAGTCTGAATCACTAAGATATACCACCTACCAGGATTCTTCCAGAAAGTATGGTGAGAGTCCTAGAGGAAATTCTAGTATTGTGTGTGGGGGGGCACACACGATAAGATACACATGGTTCTTATGTTGTCAACTTGAAGGGATTTAAAATTAGTGAAGAGATGTCACTTCAAGTGAGTCAGTGAGGGGACATTCTTAGCTTCTTCAACATGCAGAAGGCTATTGCTGAACTGCGTCACTCCTTTTGTGCAAGCCAGTCTAGCAAATTATACACACACACACACACACACACACACACACACACACACACACACACTCTTTCGGTTCTGTTCCTCTAGAGAATCCTGCAGAATACACTGGGTACGGTGGTGTATGCTTATAATGAACCAGGGACACTGAAGGAGAAAGATCAAGAAGTATTCCAGGCCAGCCTGTGGCTAGATAGCCATATCCTATCTCAAAATGAAGGTGTGTGTGTATGTAAGAATTAAGGAAGGATATCTGGTTAAAATATAAGGGGAAATGTAAGGATAAAAAATCTTAATGGATATTTCATCAGATTATCCTTCCATCCACAGCATTGTCTTTCTCTCATCATTGAGGATCAACTGTGTGTTTATGACTATTGGGCTTGCAAGTGTTGTCTCTAGCCCTTTACAATACTTCTGCGAGGAGATCGAAGCTCTAAGGTGTTATCTGGTGCTCCGTGGTGGCCTTTTACTGAGCACATATAAAGAAGAAAAGTGACTCCTCAGTATGATTTTGATTAGGACTGGCCACTGTAGAAATTTAGACATTTAAAAGACAGAGATACAGGAACTGCTGTTTCTATGCCAAACACTGTGGCAGCTTGCATGTGTGTCACTGACCTATTACCTTTGCTTGCCTAATGGGACAGCAAACTGGCTCCTAGCTTCTCATTTTCCTAAGGGATTTTTCCTGAAGCTTCTCTGAGGTCTGGACTGGTTGCATATGCAGCTTGATGGTCAAGAGCACTGCCTTTTTCTAGATGTCATTCTGCTGTCGAGGTTGAAAGTCATTTGTCTTGTGTTCTCATTTGTTCTTGTCAGTTCCACACACCCTTGTGGGTCCCACTCTATCTTATTATCACTGATTCCTTCCTTCCTGCTACTATGTCTAATCTACGGTGGATTAAGTCTGAAATCAAACACAGAAGCAATAGCCTTTTATGAACTTCACCACATATCATGTAACTGTGTAAGGTTCCTATAAGAAGTTCCTTCATGTGCAACACTCACAGTAGTTTCCTTTCTCTGAGAAAAACCCGAATAAGACTCTGGTATCAAGTAATAAATCATCTTCACATTGCCTATGCAGAGAAAGAGTGTTTTAAGGACTTGGGAATATCTAGAGGCACTCAGATATGAAAACACAGTCGGATAACAGGGAATGAAAAGGCATTCTGTAATTAAAACCAATGACTAAGGCTGGAGAGATGGCTCAGCTGTTAAAGGCTAGGCTCACAACCAAAAATATAAAACCAATGACTAAACACAAAAGTCCTCTTTCTCATGTCCTGTTTTTCAGTCGATAACCTGGTTTTAAGGTCCCCTTCAAACACGAGAGCAATCAGCAGACCTTGAAATTCCTCACTTTGTGAAAACTGGGTTCTAACTCACATCACTTACCTACTCAAGTATAATGCACAGTTTCATGAGTTACCTAAGTGTTTGTCATTACAGTTTACTTGCTAGAATTAGTTAAGCACACACTCCTAAAGTGCATCTACCACTGGACTTGTCCCACCTACTGTTAAGTAAAGAGGGCAGAGCCTTCCACTACAGGTTTGTTCAAGTATGAGTTCAGTTGCCTTCAAAATCCACTAAGCACTATGCATCTTTTTCTGGTAGCAGGTAGGTCTAGATGCCTGCTCTACACTATTAAAATCAGGGAAATTTTGCTGAGATAGAAGGTCCTTGAATATTAGTTAGTTTGATTCTCCTATCATCTGATGTGCAAATGCCTTACCAACAAATTCAGAATGGTGAGTTTCAGGAGATTTCAAATAGCAATGTGGCTTGCCAGTAACCATAGGGGCTTATGAAAATCAAGTCTCAAAGGAGTTTTGGCCTGCTTGAGTCACAGTGGATTCAGTGGGTCCCTGAACTCATTCCCTGGCTATTCCTTCAGTACTTGAATGTAGAAGAAGTTAACAGAATACTCACATTGGTTCCCTGATTCACAAAGGGAAGAATTATGGTTGGAAAGACCATGGAAGTCATTGACTTGCTTCTCAGGAAAAAAGTGAACCAAAACAATACTATATTCCTGGAGGGATTGCATTTTTTTTATTATAAACAACTAGTTTCTTTTTTAAAATTGTATGTGAATTGGTGTTTTGCCTGTATGTATAACTATGTAAGGGTGTTAGATCTTGGAATTTCAGACATTGTTAGCTGCCATGTGGACGCTGGGAATCGAACTCAGGACCTCTGGAAGAACAGTCAGTGCTCTTAACCACTGAGCCATCTCTCCAGCCTGGGATTGCAATTTGAAAGATACAGGACTAATGGTTCCTGCCACATCCCCTTTTGATTCCATTTTGCTTGTGCAAAAGATCTTGGAGAAGGAAGCTGACCTAACCAAGTGGGGACTTCAATTGCAGCTGCTGTGCAGAATGTGGTTTCCTTGTTTCCATGGATTAACACATCTTCTGGTTTCTGATTTGTAGCCATTGGTCTCTCAAATACTATGTTCTCCAAACCTATATCCACAAGGACCATCAGCCAATTTGGTTCTGGCTGGCAAGGTCAGCAGTACACCTTCACATTCTTCTCTTAAGACTCTATCATTCTCCAGTCTGGTGTCATAACTCAGTTTACAAGAATCTTGGCCATTTGTTTCCTCCTTCTTACACCAGGTGTTATAGCAAGTTGTTAGCATAATGACATGACAATTAACTTAGTGAGTGGCTGGATGTCAACTTGTTGAAGAATGAGAGGTGATATAAATTATCAGCTTGATAAGATTTAGAATCAACTAGGACATACACTTCTTGGTTTGTCTGTGAGGACATTTCTAGAGATTATTAACTGACAGGGCAAGACCCACCCTCAAATGAGCATTTCCCAATAAGTGTCCCAGATACAATGACACACAAGGAAGAAACAGCATGTATAGCATGTTTCTACCTGCCTTTGTGTCTTTATTGCTGCTCTTGTCATCCTCTTTTGGCCACATATTCTAGCTTTTTCAGATTTCTACCATGGATCCAATACCAGTGACTCTTCAAGGACTTTCTAGGCTTTCAATACTAGACTAGGGCTGCTGAAGCATCCATGTCTGTGGGATGAACAACATGGTTATCTGCCTTTCCAGTGTGTCGATGACTACTGATGGACTACCCAGCTTCTAACTGAATAAGTCTATCTGTATAGTTTATATGTATTATAAACTAGGTTCTCTTCTTCTAGAGAATCATGCCTATTTCTTATTTTTGACTCTGCTTCCTTTACCAGAGTTTTCCAGCTCAGTAGAGTGCATCTACCATGTTCAAGGCAGACAGTCAACTCTGTCTATGATTCAGCCTGGCTTTTGTCCTCTGAAATCTTTTGACAAGTCCTGTCTCTCATCTCAAGTTGAAATCATACAGCTGTTACAAAGACTCGGGATGGTGCTGAACAGCTGATCATGCACACAGCCTGGGATCAGCTCCCAAGGAGCTCTTTGAAGGACATTGAGTCTCTAACAAAGGCTCAGAGAAATACAACAGGTCTGAGGATTCCTAAAGAAATCTTATTGTTTTGACAATAAAACCATATTCTTTATCCCAGGATGTTGCCTGCACATTGTTACTAGTGACTACTTCTACTTCTCATGCATATATATATATATTCATATATACATTATGCTACTATTTCTGTTGGTCCTGGCAGGTGGGGCTTTATTTTGCCCATAGTTTCTGAGAATCTTAAAAAGGAAAACACTACAGAGCTACAGAGTAACAGCAAGCAAACTAAACTACAGTGCAAATATGTATAAATAGTATACTTTATCAAATACTGAACTCTTATTTCAATTCCAGGCACTCTCTTAAGAGCTGCCAAGGAGCTCACTGATGAATAAGACATGGTTCCTGTGTTTTCACAAAATTGTTAAGAAAACAAAACACAGTAAGTGAACATTAAGTATTGAGACTGTGTATACAAAGTAACACAGAGGAAATTATATATTGGGTTTGCTTCTAAACAGCATTCTGCAAGTGATTATAAGCATAAGGACTGCACAACGTGAAAGAGATCCTTTGATTGTTTCAACCCAGTGGAGAATGTATCTTAGTAAACATCAGCATCTCAGCTACTCATTTCCATAATAACTAAACAGTCTAGGGAAGTGGTAACATTAATACTTATCAGGGCAATTAAAATAATGATAGGGTATGCTAAGATGGACTCTAATTTAGGCAAAGGTAATAGGATTTTTCTGGTATTTATCTCATTTAAGCTCATAATAACACTCTGAGTTAACACATATTACTAAGGGCTCAGAGAGAGTAGACAACATTCCATATTGTAAGTAGCAAGAACTATTTGGTCACAGTTCATGCTCCTAAGCAGTAGGTGACATGCCAAGATAGGAGTATGCTTTGTCCTGTACTTATTTTTGAGAGAAAATAATACAGAAAATCTGACTTATATTATGTGGGGGGATAGGTTGGTTGGAGATAGGAAGAAAGAATAAATTCTCCTATGTTCATTTCACCAACATGTATAATGGAGGAGAGGAGTATTTGTAGGCATGTCTTTACAAATTGCTAGAAAAGTGATTTTTTTCATTCAAATAACACTTCTGAATAGAGGGCTAGTACATGTTATATACAGTAGATGAAGAAAGAATCATAAAAATTGTTATTCTTGACTTTTGTAAAGAGAATGTAGATAAGTGTGATGTAAATTTTAAACATTAATTCATAAATTTAACAAATAGTTCAGAACATTAATTTTTTGTTTCTAAAAAATGGACAAATTCCTCCATGAGAATCCATCATCACTCCAGAAGAAATCCTGGTAATTCCTGGGATTTGGGATATGTAGCACAAATTTGGATTGTAAGAAAAGAGACTCAGAGCTAAATATTGGGGAAAGGCCGAAATGTCAGAGAGAGGAAGCACTACAGTCAATTCTCACCCAGCTGTCTTCGGAATTCCTCAGCCTCACTCCTGGTTGCTTCTGCTTCTGCTGATTTTCTCTGAGACTTCAAATACCCTTCTCATCAGCTGTATCCCATCCAGGTTAGGATTAAAGGTGTGAGCTACTCTATTTCCTAGCTAGCCTAGAACCTACAGGAACAGAAAGTTCTGTCTCTGGAGTTATGGGATTAAGGGAGTAGGTCACCACTCCCAGTTTTCCCTGTGCTGAGATTAAAGGTGTGTGCTATTGAATCCCAGCTGTTTGTCCTTGCTCAAGAATCAAGAAATTCCTGAGCTGTCTGCCTAAATTTTGACTGTGTGTTAATCTCTGGAATATTTCATGTTTTATTAAATATGTAACATATCACCACAGGAATATGCTGTGACTGACTTATACTAAACTGGGAAAGCTCATGGTTAAATTTCCCCCAAATGTAGACTTTATGGTGGTTTGAGCATGGTATGTTGGGAGCTTTTGTATCATAGAAAACAATGAATGTTCTACATCCCTCCGAGAGCCACTTCTGAAGGCTGAACAGCGCACACTGCCTATAGCATCAGGGGCCTCACCTAGCATTGCTTTGCTCCCTGTAGCAATCTTGGGACATTGAATGTTGCTGATATGGAGAAAAGGGGACAGAGGGAAGATGAAGCACATGAAAACTGAGCAAGGGACAAATATGGGTCACCGTTCCAGCATCAGGATGCATGTGAGAAATAGTTAGGGAACTTAAAAAAAGAGAGAACCCCCAGATCCATAGACACGTCTATCAATACGCTATAAAAATGAATTATGAAGCTCAAGTCTTCAGGGAGGTGTCTAGCACATTGGTACACACTAGTTGTATGATAAAGATTATCTCATTGTGCCACAGCTAATAATAACTTGTGCTGAATAGTTTTATGTGACCTTGACACAGGCTAAAGTCATCTGAGAGGAAGGAATCTCGGTTAAGAAAAAGCCTCCATAATATTGGGCTGTATTAATTTTCTTAATTAGGGATCAATGAGGGCGCATGCAGCCCATTGTGGGTGTAGTTCTGTAAGAGAGCAGGCTAAGCAAGTCACGAATAAGACCCTCCATAGCTGCTGCATCAGCTCCTGCTGATGTAATTTGTGTTGTTGGTTCTCTGTTTCTACCTCTTCATGGGCTCTAGGGATCTGGGACTTCAGGTTCCTGGGTATCTGCACCAAACACTTTACCTTCAGACCCTCTTATCCGCCCAAACAGCAGCCATTCCACAATTGTAAAGCTGGCTTCCAATAGCTGTCTCTAGATCTCCAAACAGCCTGCCTTTATTCACATTTCTCTTGTACTGATTGCCCCTGTGCTATGATCATTCTGTCTTTGGCTTATTTATATTTTCTTAAGTGTCCCAATACAGCTATTATGACTACTTTTAGAAATGGCCAGTCATATTTGAGATCTACATTTTGCTACATTTACTACAATACAGTCACTGTATTCTCTCTCCTTTCTCTCCCACTCTCTCTCTCTCTGTCGTATGTGTTGCCTCATCTTAATGTCTTTTATGATGTATTTGGCTTTTAAAGTATTTTTATTTACATTTGACAATTTTATGAATGTTTTAATCACGTCCTACCTAAATCCCTCTCCCTTGTCTCTCCCATTCTTCTCCTTCCAACCTTCATGACACTTCTTTTAAGGTAACCCAGTGTGAACAGATGTTTCCCTGTCCTAACCACACAGATGCAAACAATCACTCAGAGGGTTATATTTACTATAAATGCTTGTCCAATAGCTCAGGCTTCTTACTAGCTAACTATTACTTTTAAATCAGCCCATTTCTATTCATCTATGTATTGTCATGTGTCTCATGGCTTGTTACCTCTTACTTTTACATGTCCTGCTTGCTCAGCAGCTGGCTGCTATCTGCCTTGTCTCTGCCCTCCTTCCCATCATTCTCAGTTTAAATTTCCCACCTAAAATCCTGCCCAGTTATTGGCCTGTTTGCTTTTTATTAACCAATGAGAGTAATACATATTCATAGTGTAGAAAAAGATTGTTCCACAGTAACCCACTAAGGCCAGTTACTGGCTCCATCATGGACATGGGTGTGTGGTCATCTATCAGAGCATAGGCAACCTATCAATGTCCAGGCTCTGAAAGAAAATGGCTTCCCCTTCCCCAGATACTATCAATTAATTACCAATAGCTCCTTAGCTAGCCATTGAACCTCTGGTTTAGTATTTTTTAACACATGGTATGACTTGGTTCTAAGTGTTTTACTGTCACCTTCAAAGGGTCCTGTGGGAGAGTGGTTGGTATAGACTAACACATCCCTATTCCCTTGCCTTTTTAAAATTAGAAAGAAATTGGCGTAGTGGTGATGATTTGTAACCCCAGAATTCCAGAAGCTGAAGCAGGATTTTA
Source organism: Sigmodon hispidus (assembly GCA_004025045.1). Taxonomy (NCBI): domain Eukaryota; kingdom Metazoa; phylum Chordata; class Mammalia; order Rodentia; family Cricetidae; genus Sigmodon; species Sigmodon hispidus. The sequence continues at coordinate 120,193 of PVIH01002148.1, forward strand.
AATTCAAGGCCATTTTACATTACATGAATTCCCACAGGAACAGCCTAGAGCAAGGTTGAGATTTGCCAGGAGGGACTAGAGGATAGGCAATGTCCATGAGGGGTTTGCTGCTGGTGGCCACTGTGGCGTATGGCTTCCTGATGGCCTCAGCTTATGCTTCAACACCTGACTCTACTCACATAAGAGGCAAAGCTTTGGGGAGGCGGGGGTGGGGAGTGGGGGGATTCAGATTAACTGTGTTACTAAGACTGAGTCCCAATGCACTAGAAGCTGAATCTCAAATAGACACAAATAGCGTGATAACCCTTTCCCAGGGAAGTGAAGGTTTTTGCTAATGTGGCCATAATTCCTCACATTTTGTCATCTGTGACCTCTGCCAGGGTGTATTTTTCCTGTTTATATCTCATGGCTCATCTGCCCCCACTTGACTAACATGTATTTAAAAACCTTCCACAGTCTTCATTACAATCAAGTCTAATTGTTCTGCCAGCCATCTTTCTTAAGGCCAATCAGCTCATTTGTGTTAAAATAATTCCCAGAGAGTCATCTTATTCCCCAGATTCCTGACTCCACAGATCGTCACATCACTGTTCCCTTCAGGTAAGAACAAAATGTCTATTTTCTATTGATTGAAGGCATCCTGAAAGATTCAGTGTCTCATAAATGCAGACAGCTGAGTGTCATATTTCTGTAGCAGGCGTATTTTTGAAATGGAGGGAATCTCTTCTGGGACAGCCAGAGGACTAGCTGGATGGCAGAGCAGGTTCATGCTGGGCCTGAACATATTTACAGCCACTGACTCAATGATTCACCAACAGATGGTCTGCCAGATCTTAAGAGAAAGTGAACAAGGAGCATTGGAATTAGTATATGGTGCACAAGGCTTAAGGTTCTTTATGTGTTGCTCACACTGTGTGTAAAACCTAACATGGTGTAGCTTGGGACACAGAAAAAGAGGAGGATGGGAATAGTGCACTATTGGGGAGTTGTGCACTAACTTACAGGGATACAGCACAGTAATGATCAAGGAATATTACTGACCTCATGGACCTCACAATCTCAAAATTAAAAATGGACTTTTGATAATCATCACATCATCTAGTGTAGTGCATTTCTGCTGTGGTCATGGTGATTCTGGTCCACCAAATGTCATGTTGTCAGTCATAGAAAAATCTGTCTAGTATACAGTCATATACAGTGCACTCTGCTTGATAGCTGAATGACTATGCTGCTGCTCTGTGTTTATAAATTTTTTATTATTTTAGAAACTCTTATCTTTTTGACATTTTTTATTTAAAGTTTTTTTTTAACACACCAACTACAGTTCCCCTTCCCACCCCTCATCCCACACACTTTTCAGCTTCTTCTCCACTCCACCCCCCCTCATCCACTCCTCAAAGAGGATAAGTCCTCCCATGGGGAGTCAACCAAGTTTGGGACATCAAGTTGAGGCAGGACCAAGCCCCTCTCCCCTGCACCAAGGCTAAGCAAGGTATTCCTCTATAGGAAATGGGTTCTAAAAAGTCAGTCAGCTCCCTTTGAGACACATCCATGGGCACCCCTGGGAAGGAGAAATAGGTAAGATCTCTTTAGAAAATTGGGGGTTTGGGAGACGGGAGGTGGGAGGAGAATACAAGGGAACAGGATGACAGAGTTGGGGGAGGGACGGACAGGGAGAACAACAAAATAGATATCCTGATGGAGGAAGTCATTTGGAGGTTGGGGGAAACCTGGTGCTGTAGAGAAACTCCCAGGAACCCACAGGGATGACCCCAGCTAGAACTCTGAACAATGGTGGAGAGGGGGCCTAAACTGGCCTTCCCCTACAATCAAATTGATGATGACCACCTAAAGTGTTATCATAGAACCTTCATCTAGCAACTGATGGAAGGGGATGCAGAGATCCACAGCTAAGCATTGGGCCGAGCTCCCAGTCCAGTTAAAAAGAGGAAGGAGGGATTATATAAGCAAAGGGGTCATGATGGGGAAACCCACAGAGACAGCTGACCTGAGTTACTGGGAACTCATTGATTCTGGACTGACAGCTGGAGAGCCTACATGGGACTGGACTAGACCCTCTGATTGTGGATGACAGTCGTGTGGTTTGAGCAGCTAGATTGAGCAGGTACTTATCCATGGTGCATGAACTGGCTTTTTTTCAAACTCTTACTTATTAAAATAAACTTATGGGCCTGAGAGATTAAAATAAAATAAATTTATGGGCTCAGAGGGTGAAGGTTCTTGTCGCCAGGCCCAGTAACCTGAGTCTGATCCTTGAAAACCACATGCTGGAAGAAGAGAACCAACCCTAGAGAATGTGTTCTCCAGCCTCAAAATGCATGCTCTATCATATGCTCCACCCTCATAAATAAATAAAAATTTAAAGCTTACTGTATAGTATGTTATATTATGTGATACTATATCAGCAGAAGATTTATTTCATGCTTACCAAATTTTAACTGTATCATTTTCTGTTATGATTGACTTCATCTCGTTTTTTAAACTCGTAATGGCCCTGAAAACCATGGGTTTCTGGATGTGGAATACAACCTGGGTGTGTAGGAATGTAAGTATACTTAGTGATCTTCACACAGTGACAAAAATCAGCCAATGATGCAGTCTTAGTTTTCTTCCTGGTGCAGCACTAAAACACTGACCGAAAACAAGGGTTCATTTCAGCTTACACTTCCAGGTAACTGAGGGAAGTCAAAGAAGGAGCTCAGGACACGAACCTGCAGGGAGGAACTGAAGCAGAGACTGTAGTTGGAAGATCTTTATCCCACCAGGGCCCAGGGTCCCGACAAATCTCTCCCACTGTGGTCCCACAGGCGCTTATAAAATAGTTGACTCAGAAGCTTGTTATAGTAAATGCTGGACCAGAAGTTCAGGCTTATTACTGACTAGCTCTTACACTTAAATCCACCCATGATTCTATTTATGTTTGTCCATGTGGCTTGTTACCTTTGCTTCAGTGCAGGATTCTCATCTTCCTTTCTCTGCATCTGGCTGGCATCTCTGCTCTGCCTTTCCTCTTCCCAGAATTCCCCTATCTAGTTGCCCTGCCTCTGCTTCCTGTCTAGCTTCTGGCCAATCCACGTTTTATTAAACCAAATGAGTAACAAATCTTTGCAGTGTATAAGAGCATTATCCCACAAAAAAAGTCACAGAGGAATGCTGCTTACTGGCTCACTTCTCATGGCCATCTTGGCTTGCTTTGTTATACAACCCAGCACAACCTGCCCAGGAATGGCATTGCCCACAGTGTGCTGGGTCATCCCTCATCAATCATTAATTAAATGCTTCCCAAAAAAACAGTCTACTAAAGGTATTCTCTCAATATAGTTTTCCTCTTTCCAGATTACTACTGCTTAGGTCAAGCTGATTGGGGGAACAATATGGGAGCTTTATTATTAGCTTGGATGCATGAAATTGTTCCACAAGCAAAAAGCCAATCTTCTAGCTCATGGGATAGTAAATCTTGTAGACAAACTGCTATTTCCAATATCTATGCCTTCATCTATTTCACCTCATATAATTTTAATAGCTAAATAAATGCCTCTGTAAACCAGTCACCTAAATGCTTTGGAGCAAATGGTTATCAGTTTGAAAGGCTGGACATACTCCATTTTACATTTGGAGTTCTAAGTTATCAGGACTATAATGATTTGAATCTGTCTTAGGATAAGGTGTGTCATTTATAAATCTTTTGTTTAAATATTAAAGCATCAAGGGAAACAAAACTACCGGCAATATCAGGGCATTTCCTTGACTTCTTTTGGATTCAGGCCTAAAGCTACATAGTGCCTTGAGTTCAGTCCTCAATACTTCAGGAAATATACCCTAGTCTGATTTCATTATCCAGAACATCTATGTAGCTTTCTGCTTTATGTCTAGGTATAAAATCTTCCTGTGATGACTCATTTGCACTATTTCCAGTTTCAATTTATATTGTATCTTTCTATAAGAATGAGCATTACACAATTTGTGCTTAGTTGTGTCTATATGTGTGCTCTTGAGATATGGAGATATCTTATGTACAACTACAAACGCCTTTATGTAAATGAAGATTTCTTTATTGCTCTGGTGGGCTTTAAATGAGTCACATCCCCAATCCACAAAGCCCCAAGAGTCAGGGTAACATTTTACAACAATACTCACAGGAGTAGTATACATACTTGGGCACTTTTTTTCATAGCAAATGATAGAGAAACAAGACATGTAATGAACAGAACTTGAGAAAGAATGCTTTAGAGGTTCATTAATAATTTTTTGTCCATCACATATAAATTGTAAGACATAAATTGAGCCCTGTGGAGTGGAGTTTACCTACAGGATAATTCCAGTTTCTAGGCAGCCTCATAGCCAATATTCTTATGAAGATCTGAGCTCATAGGTTCTCATTAGATAATAAGATAATGGCTTACACAAGTGAGTATAAAATAGTTTTTCTTGTTCTCTAGTAGCCTGGGTCTATGAAGCAAGTAATAAGGACTTACAAAATTGGTTTCCTTTGAAAGGTGAGGCTAATCCATGCAAAAGGGTAGCCTAGGCTTCTCTATTGCAATGATAAACACCACAACCAAAAGTGACTTGGAAAGAAAAGGATTCTCTTGGCTTACATGTCCTGATTACAGTCTGTCATTGAAAGAAATCGGTGCAGGACCCCAAGCAGGGGCAGAGGCAAGGATCATGGAAGAAAGCTATTTTGTCTTTATATCCCACTCAGGACTACCTGACCAGAGGTGGCATTGCCCTAAGTAGAATGAGCCCTCTCACATCAACCCTTAATGGAGAAAATGCCCACACAGCTTTGCCTCGGGGCAATATGATGAAGGTAATCCCTCAATTAAGGTTCCATCTTGCTGGATGATTCAGGCTTGGGTCAAGCTGATACAAACAAACCATCACAAGGGTATATGATATCATTTTATATTAGTGAATTAAAGAAAGAGATATGGCCCCATACAAGGCCTAGTGCAAAAAGCTTCAGAGTACTGAAGAATCTAGAATAGCCTTGGCTGCACACTGGAGGTACCCAAAGAATTCCCTCCCTTGCCTTCTCTGGGACTTCTAGGGTCATTAATCTTTGTGTGATCTGAACACTGGACACTTTTAAAAGCTAAAAGTCACCATCAGATAACTCCAGAAACACGCCTTGCTTAAGATGAAATTGGTGAGTGTTCCCACAGTTCCCTTCTAATCTCTCCACAGGCATACACATCATATTGTGCTTGTCTGTGAAACTGGAAGGGATAGGGCTGATCCATGCCAAAATTTTCATTTTGTAATTTTTCTCGCAGATGTTATCAGTTGAGTGTTGTGGTGTCATTTGTGAGAGAAGAAGGGGTATGATTTTGAATGTAACATGTTTCTTCTGAGTCTTTTGAAGTTCCACGTCTTTTACACATTCCCCATACTTAGAACCGTAGGAGCCTTTTATGAAGATTTGAACCCAAATCTCCTGTAAAAGCAATACTAATTATTAGGATAAGTCACCAAGAAGATTGTAGAAACCAGAACAAAGCTCCAGGCCTGATTGCCCTTGATGAGAGTGTGGGTTTTTATATATTTCTAGGTTCGAGATTTATTAATCCTATAGCAGGGTAAGGAGGAAATAGAAGCAGTTGGGCATCATTCACTCATTTATATTTTCATTCAACAACCATCTGCTGAGTGTCTTCTCAGCCTTGGCAACATAATAAGTAGATTGATTACACAGTCACTGTCCTTAGTCTAATAGACATAGAAGTGAGCAGTTGGGCTTCCTGTGAACGTGTGGTAATGAGGGCATATGGGATGCTGTGAGACACAAGGCTGGGATATCAAACCCCAGACCTAGGTGCCAGGTTGGAAAGTGGGAAAAAAATTACTTTGAGGAGAGAGTCAGCTATGGGATTTGGCTTCTTGGACTTTGACTACGGAAAAAAATAATTTCGCTGTTCAAGATGAGTGGAGTCATCTGGTAATATCCAGATGTTGGGCTCTCAGGACTGGCTTTAATTTTCAGGTTGCAACTCCTGTGTCCCTTCTATGTCGCTGTTCTGAGAACAAAATAAAAAGTTTGTGCCCCAGATCATGAGAGACTTGGAAGGCCACTGTCAGAAAACTGGATTCTACTTAAAGTGATATGAGTGGTTTTTTTTTAAGTATCCAGTGTCCAATGACATGAAGTGATTATGTATGACAGTATCTTGACCCTCAACTTCACTACTGCTTTCCAGCTAGTGATACATGGACCCTCTAGGGTACTGCCACCTAGCTCAGCAATACTGCTTGGTGATGCCTACTCTGACAACCTTGAGCAGGTTCTGTGAAGTAGGAGTTCCCAAGAATCTAAAGACTTCATCTGAGACTTCAGCGTCTCATGGGTGAGACTGTCAATTTTCGTGCCCCGTGGATTTGGAATGATGGAGGAAATCCCAGAGACTTGCTGGGGTGATGAGGAGAATAAGCTGGGTTAACTCCTTATATGAGGCCACATTCCTACTTGCACTTCACGTTGTAACTGCTCTCCCTGACTTGTCTCATCCAAATGTCGGTGAGACTGGCAGGGGATGGCCAGAGAAAGGCCAAGCTGTTGTGCATCCCCAGAGTTGAGGCATAGGCATTTATTTCCTATTCTCTGTCTTTGGAAGATTTACATGTAGAGATCCTAGATATAGAGGTTCACAAGAGGGGGAAATTTATTTAGAAGAAAAGTAATTTCTCCCTAGAGGAATAATTTTCTGTTCACAAATTTTAAAGATTCCGTTTTCCCCTATTAACTGTTCTTTCTAGGATTTAATTTCTCTAATTATATCTTAGCAGGTCTTGAGAAGGTCTGTGTTTGGTAGTGCCTTATTGAGTTGCATACCCTACATCAGGCATGTCTGTATTTGGAAGTCTACTTCCTAATAAATTTTGTAGCACAAAGACATTCTTTTTAATGCCATCTGGTCCCAAGGAATGCCAATATTCATGAGAAGAACTCTGTTCTAGTCCTCTCTTCCCTACTCAGATCTCCAAGCTAAATACTCTAAACCATTCTTGGTCCCAAATTCATGGTGAAAACAGTGATGTGGCCATAACTAATCAAGAAAATGGGGAAGACTTGAAACATTACACATGCTAACGATGAATACACTTATAAGAATATTTAGCATCATTACTACTAAAATTGGGAAAACACACAGAAGAAAATGATCAAATTGCCAACAGTTAAAGTATCCAATAATACTTAATTGATAAAATCTGAATATATTGGGCTATTGTAGCAAGGTTTCTTGTTGGACTTACTTTGGACTGCCAGCCTGCAAATAACGATGAGGAGACTTATTAATTTTGAATGTTTGGTCTTTAGCTTAGGGTTGATCCCAACCAGCTCTTACAACTTAAACTAACCTGTTCTTATTAATATAGAAACTGCCACCATGTGAGTGGCTCGGTTACCTCTCCTCTGTACCACATGCCCAATTTCTTTCATGCCTCTATGGCATCTTCTGCATGCCTAGATTTATGCTGAGTTTCTCTCTGTCCTGAAGTCCTACCTAGTCTCTCCTGTGTAGCTATTGGCTGTTCAGCTCTTCATTAAACCAATCACAGTGACACATCTTCACACAGTGTAAAGGCTATTCCACAACAGACTATCTCTCACCAAAAGTACTCATGTCATAAAATTGTCATATCAAGAAATCAGAGAATAGATTGATTCACTGTTCATCTCAGGACATGTGAGGTTGAGTCAAGAGAATCTTAAGTTGGAGGCTAACCTTGGCTACATAGCAAGTTTCAGGCTGGTTTGGGCTATCTACACCTTGCAGCAAACAAAATAAAACATAACAAAAAAAGAATATAAAACTATCTATGTAAATAAGTTTTTACCTCTAAAAATGAAAGCACTTATAAAGGATAGCAAGTTATAGAAATAACAACACTTTATTTTGGATACTACAATTGGGGCTAATTTTAATTTCCTGCAAATATTTTTTTTTGTATTTCTTCCAAATATTTCCTATTTTTCCAGACTAACATATAGTCAGGAATGTCAAGTAAAAATAAATTTTAAGAAAAATAAATAATAAAAATGATGTTAAAAATCACAATTTTTATTTATGGTTGTGAGCCAAGCCTTTAACAGCTGAGCTATTCCTCATTGATATGGGCAGTATGTGGAGCCTCAAGGGGAGGGATCAGACTATGTTTCTGTGCATGGACTGGCACCTTGGAGCCCATTTCCTCCAGAGGAACACCTAACCCAGTTTTGATATTAGGATGAAGAAATCAGACTTGCCTGGAGTGGATACTGAGCTGATCCACCTTGGGACTTCTTGCCTTTTTTGGGGAGGCATGGGGAGGAGGGAGGGTGAAGGCTGACTGGGAGGGGTCAGGAAGGGGGGAAGGGAATTGGAGCAAGGTGATACATGGATAAAAAGACTTTATCATATATATATTTAAAAAACACATTTTTTCCTATAGTGTAATTTTCACAAGGAATATTTTTGAGAAAAATAATTTTAGGAAGTCACCTAGCATTGGTGTTGACTTTTCTTTGTGATAATATGGTGTGCTGGCAATAAAATGTTGCTCATAAAGTTATGACTTAAATGACTAAACCATCCATAACCTTAGGATCAGGCCTATAAATTTAATGACATTGTCTTTTCTGATCACTATGACTAAAACTGTATAAGCACAGCTAAGTTAATTCCCTGGTGTAAAGTGACACATTATAGAACCCAGACTGCTGCTCTATTTCATTGCAAAATGGGGATGGTAGTGGAATAAGAATCATTTTGTTAAAGTAATAGAGAAGATGAAAGGAAGGAGGTGAGGGGGCATCTTAGGACTGTGGCAGTGAGAAGATTTTAGGAACGATTAAGAAACTCCTTGTGTGTTTTTTAAACAGAACATCTGATGCTGTGCGGGCTAGCCACATTTGATCTTACTGTTTTCCGTCTATGTGGGTGCTTATCACGGTCTTTTGTGCCTTTCCCCTCTCTTCTTTCTTCAAAATTGAGAGTAAATACTTTGCTGAGTTACTGTGTTTCTCAGCCATCTCTTCTGTCCCTCATGTTTCACTTATGTGACTTATTCGTCACGATAGAAAACAGACACAGGTATTGTTTTTCTTTTTACTCTTCTCAATAAGGAAACAAACAGAGAGAGCTAATTTTCCTGAGATTGTTCATGCTGTAAATTATGAAACTGCCTTCAAAACTGGCTGTGAAAATCTGTCTCCATGTGTGTGGAGATGCACGCCAGTGATACTGCCTGCTTTGTCCATGTCAATGAAGAGAGGTGACCTGATCTATTGCCGACCATGGAGATAGCACGAGAACACAAACCACTTGGTCCACACGCAGAGTCAATAAATCATGACTTATATTGGAGCCTCAAACTACCAGGGTGAAAGGTTTGAAGCAGGGCTTTGGGTATTTGCCGTCAGCAGAGGAGGACAGAGTATGGGCATCAAGAGAAAGAATGGAATGTGGGCTTGTGAGGACCTGGTTCAGGGGAAAACTTTGAGTGTGTTGACAAGGGAGTGTCAACACCAGAGGAGTGGTTTCCTGGAGGACTTAGGATCCTCTCAGCCCACCCCCACATCTAGGTGGTTCCCTAAAGGAAAAGTCAGAGCCATACCACCCCAGGACAAGGAGAACAGAGACAAGGTGTGGTGCTGTTAAAGGCATACTTGGAAGGAGGAAGGAGAGAGGAACACAGCAGAAGTGCTGTTTGGGATGGGATGGGGTGTCACAGAGGGTCCTCTTCCAGAGCCTCTCTCTCAGTAGTGAAAACTCCTCTGTGTGGAAGCACTCCATGGTGGCCAGTGGAGGAGCATCACAGGGAACAGTCTCTAGGGATGCTAATTAATGATTCCAATCTGTATATTTGAATCTTAGATGACCTAGCAAGTGCTTGCCCTTTGAACTTTTCAGAAGTATGACTTCATAGAGAGCATTGTCTACATTTAATCTGCTTTTCAGTCTCCATAGAGACTGGTGTGGTAACTTGCTCACAAATGCTAGGTAAATGCAAGATGACTTTCCAAGATTATACTGGAGAACCTACAAGATTCTCACCCTACAATCACATTTATGCTTAATTCTCACTGACTACATTTCTGGATTTGCCACAGTGGACCTCTTCAATACTCCATTTGTCTCATACTGAATTGTTTGCCTTTGCTCAATTTTTCAATGATTTCTTTTTGAGATCATGATATAATTATAACATTCTTCTTTTCTTTTACTCCCCCCAAATATCCCATATAATACTCCCTGCTCTCCTTCAACTTTATGGTTTCCCACAAATTATTATTGCATCTATCTATCTATCTATCTATCTATCTATCTATCTATCTATCTATCTATATGAGTATGTATTCCTACATATGATTTGTTCTGTCCATACAATGTTATTTGTGTGTTTTCAAGGCAGACTGTTTGGTACTGAACAACCAACTGGTGTACCTTCCCTTGGGAAGACTGCTCCCGCTCTCAGCATCACTCATTAGCCTGTAGTTCTCTGTGTACAGTTAAAACCTCCTGGACGTTTCACCATCATTTGGACAACTTTTATAATCCAAACTCAAATCTAGTTATGAAAAAAAATTAGTAGGTTTAGTAGGTTATGACATCTCTGTTTGGTGCAGAATGTTTGAAAAGATGTTGAACTGGACATCCAATTGCAAATGTAATTTAGCCTACAATGGATACCCTGCTTTTTTGTATGCTGTTTGCTACTGGTCCTTCTTCAGGGGGATATACATCTCAAGCTGGTTTAGCATAGTGAAGTGGAGTGACTGGCTCAGATGGGAAGCAAAATGGGGTCACAAGGCCATGGAAAAGATCACTGACATTTCTTTGCAGCTTCTACATTTTTCATTAGTTTCTTCTAAGTATTAATATGTATTAAAACCTACTTATACTTTGAAAATTGACATAAAAATTATGATCCCTCACCCATGACTGGACAATGTTCTTTGTATTTTACTGTTCAGCCCACCAGCCTCTATTTTACAGCAGAAGGACTTCACAGTGTAGGTTTCTTGGAGACCAGACAGCTCTTAAACAGCGCAATTTGAACATGAGTTTTTTTTTTTTTTAAACACTTTTATTTATTTATTTGCCTTGGTGTTTTGCCTGGAACTGGAACTACAGACAGTTGTTAGCTGCCATGTGGGTGCTGGGAATCGAACCTGGGTCCTCTGGAAGAGTAGAAGGTGCTCTTAACCGCTGAGCCATCTCTCCAGCCCCGAACATGAGTTTTTTAAAGTTCAACTTTTTGCTCTTTTCTTCTGCACTACAGTCCCTCAGTGCCCCTCCTAGTGAGATAGGAGGGCTTTGTCATACGGACTGTTCACTCTAAATGGCCTTATAAAAGACTAGTGCAAAAATCTGAATAAATCATGAAGACTGCATTCTCTGGCTCAGGGGTTAAGAGCACTGACTGTTATTTCAGAGGACCTGAGTTCAATTCCCAGCATCCACATGGCAGCAAACAACTGTGTGTAATTCCAAGATCTGACACCCTTACACAGTTATTCATGCAGGCAAAACACCAATTCACATAATAAATAAAAATATTTAATTGAAAACAAAAAATTTATAACATACTCTAATCATGGTTTCCCCTACCCATAACACTTCTCAGAGTTACCTCAAAAACTTCATAAAGCCAAGACTACAGCCATCTGAACCCATCTCCACCTCAATCAGTAGCAAGGACAAGATGTTTCAAGCCAGATTTACAGGTTAATTTTCCAGAAGAGTTAACTGTCAAGAAATTATGTCCTTTCAGATTTAATGAGCATTTTTTCTAATCTTTAAATTTTCTCCAGAAATCTGAATACAATACAGTACAGTAAATTCAGTGTGTACCACACTTATCTATTTTAAACATTACGAATTATTTTTGGCTTGGTGTGGTAGTATACACCTTTAATCCCAGAACTTGAGATGGAGAGTCAGTTGAATCTGTGCAAATGTGAGGCTAGCTTGGTCTGTATAGGGAGCTCTAAGCTAGTCAGGGCTACAGAGTGAGATCCTGCAACAAAAATAAATTAATAAAATATTTGGAAATCATTAAAATGTTATGAGACATTGAGGCAAACAGGCTCATAAATATAAGAATGAATATCCTTGGGCTGGAATGAGGGTTCATTGGGTAAGTACATGTTATACAAGCATGAGGTCCTGAGGTCAGGACCCAAACAAAGCCAGATGTGTGCCCTATAACCCTGGTGTTTCTACTGTGAAATAGTGGGAAGAGGCAGGAGCACCCTCAGATGCTTGGGAGTCAGCTATCTTGACATATGCTTCTGAAAACACCAAAACAAACAAAGCAAAACAAGGTAAGAATTAATGGCTGATACCTGAGGTTGGAGTCCTGTGACTTCTATGTGTATCACATATGCCTGTCCAAATGTGTACACACACACACACACACACACACACACACACACACACACACACACACACAAAGATTAAAAGGTTCTCAGTGATATATTGCTTTACCTCACTTTTGTTGAAACTTTCAGTGATGCTAGATTAAATACTGTAAACTCTTGCTATGTTTTTGCACTCTGCTCCCTTATACAGGTACACATGGGAGCATGTGGATGTATGCTTGCATGACTTATATCTTTAAATGAGAGCATATCTTATGTTTCATTTCATAGTTTACAGCATAGATTTTTGTGTCCAGCACTCAAAAGTCTATCCTCTGTGGGAGGAACACTGCTTCATTTTATCTTTATAAAGATTGTAAAGAGTTGCTATGACAATTACTCCTATATTGAAAGTATTCAAGTACACTATTATTATTGCTTTTTAAAAAAAGTACCCAGAGTTTTGATACAACTGCCGGTTTATTAATTGGCAAAGAGGTGATATTCAGATCATGTGGTAAGTTCTGGAACAGCTTAAGGATAGGGAGGTGGCTTCTCACTTTCCTTCTCTGAATGGGGTGCACTTCGTGATCTGCATATTATAAAGAACATGAAAGAGAGGTCAGGCTTGGCAGGAAAACTGCTGGCTACAAGCTTTTAGGACAATTAAGAAACAACAGAATCATTCTGGCAAGGGCTTCAACCAGTTGGCAGAAAAATGCCTCTTCTGCTCCTCTGGTGACTGTAGTTCAAAGTAAGTAGCTAAAATTGCCTTCGTGTCTGTGGGCGACTTCATTCCTGAAACCTGTGAGTCTCGTTGAATTGTCATTGATAACGGAGCATCTTCCCTGTTAGAGTAAGTATGGCATCTATAGGGATTTATTTTAACACCCACAGAATGAACATTTACTGTGTCCACAGTTAGAAGTCCCTGAAATCTTCTCTAGTCTAGGAATAAAATTTACCCCCTCCCTCCAGAAATCCTTTCTTTTTTCATCTTTAGTTACCATATCTAGAGGCTATGGCCATGTTCTGTATGATTAGTGACATTCTAATGGGCATTTTTTGAACATTAAAAATAGCTCACAGATCCCTGTTATTGTCATTGCTGAAGTCCATGGACCTGGAACTCAAGTTAGGATATTATTAAATATTCCTACTCACTTAAATTATAAGCTGCCAATAAATATTACTGTTCTTCCACCTTTCATTTACAGTTTGTCCTGAAGTTTCACTGTTGACCATTCTTCTATTACCAGCACCTAGCCAGGGCAGAGCCAGGAACTGCTTTCTCCTTTGCCTCTAGCAGCCTGAAGCTGAATCACTGGACTGTCCAGTACCCCACATCCAAGGACTCCATATCTACAGACCCAACCAGCTACCTATGGGGGCATGAATTCTACCTGTACTGGACATAGACAACCTTTTTATTCTTATCATTTTTATGCCAACAATATAACAATTATTTACATGGCCTCTGGATTTTGTTAGATATTACAAATAATCTAAAAGTGACTCAGTGTATGCTAGAGGATGTGTGTAGATTATATACATACAGCTATACCATTTTATATAAGAGATTGAACATCTGGGGTGTGTGGTATCTGCTGAGGCCTTTGGAGTTAGCTGTGGACTGTGTTGTGTAGTAGAGTACTTGGGAGCATGGTGCAGTGATTTCTAGTAGCTCTTCACATGGCATTCACTTGCAGCTTCCCAACTGCATTCCTTCCCAATGCAGGAGCTCAACTCAGAAGGCTGACGAGACAGACAACATGTATGTATTGAAAGACACTTTCAACATTTCCTGAACCACAAAGTGTCCATGAATCCCACATCTTTTCTATTTAAAGCCATTGCCTTTGACTTCTGTTGTCACAAAGAAGTCAGCAGCTGTTTGTGCTGCTGAGGGAGGAAACCATCTCCTGCTGTTCCCTGTGCTGTCACAGAAACAAAAAGGGGAAAGATAATGCAGTGTTAGCGCCTCTGCCTTCCCCATATTTGGTTAAGTAAGACCAGGGCTTCTGAACCAGGCTGCCTGGCAGACCACTCACAAACTTGCACCATGAGCAAGCTTCCTGACGCCTTTAAGCCTTGGTTTCTGTATCTGTATGAAAGGAGTGACAATTGGCCTTGATTGCAGGGCTTCTGAGTCATCCAGAGCGCTGTAGATAGAGGGCTGGCAGACAGTAAGTTCTCTATGCAGTTCGTTGTTGAAAAAATTTAAATGCAGTCATTCCAGTTGGCTTCTGTTGACTCCCACTATCTGTTCACCCTACATAGAAAATTCTCTAACAGTTCTCCACCAGAAACACTGAGCCTTCATTTAACCTGGATCCTAAAGGAGATTGACTTGGACATATTTAATGAGACCGTAGTGGTTGTCAGTGTTAGAGGTGATGGAGCTGAGGTATGACCCAGGTCATGGGATGGTGGTGTTTTTCCCTGTGAGCCATGCCTATTTTAAAAGCCTGAGGAGTCTGGGGATTAGTTAGAAAGTAAGGTTGAGGGACTGTTAGTTCTTGCTTTGGTTTTTAGAAGCCTTTTAAATTATACTTGTATAACCAACACTTAGGTAAACATATATTTTAAATAATGAGCCCATATAGTATGGCTTTGTTTATATTCACACTCTCATTTCATGGACTTCCTAGCAAATCTCAAGGCTTCTGGTGGTTTACAACCAGGGGATTTTTCTCCCTCTTTTCCTTTGATTCTAAAACAGAGTTGACTCCTCTTCTTCCCGGAAGCCTTTCTAAGTCCTTACAAATAGCATCCCTGATGCTTCTCAAGGGACCTTTCACGAAGCCTTTCTTTCTTCTTCCTGGGGATGAGTTCTGACATCATTCTCCAGAAACACAAAGGACTCCCCGAGATTGAATCATCCTGTGGAGAGTCTGCATAGTCTCTCTCATCCACTGACTGTATCTTAATTCAAATATTCACCATGGGAGACACAGGATGCCTCTCTTCTTCTACTTTTCCTTGAGGTTGGCTTTTGAAAAGTCAGCTATTTTAGCAACTGCTTGGAAAACTTTATTATCCCCATTCACAAATGTGGTTTTGTATCTGTTAGCCAATCATACTTCTGCTTCTTTTTTTATTCAAATCAGTCAGCATCTGTTCCAGGGTTCAGTGCCAAGGTGCCGCCCAGCTTTGAGGAATGAATCTTTGATCTTTTTCTTTTGCCTCATCTCGGTACCAACACTCTAGTTACCGCCTAAATCCCCCCACATTCTCACGCCTTTCTTTGCAGATTCACTCAGTATATTTTAAAAAAGAAAAGAAAACTTTAAGTGGAAAGCTAGAAAGTTTATTCATATAGGAGCTGCATGAAGACAACCCTGAGCTGTGTGACTGTGTTCTGCGTGGGTGTGGTTAGTGGACAGAGATGGTGCCAATTTAGAAGTGAGCAAGAGTAGTTTTGGCTTTGGCTCCTCCCCTGTGGTGGGTCCTCTTAGCCTTTTTCCTATGCGGGTAGCTTTTTTATGTTCTGAGCAAAGTAGTAGAAGCCACTGGTGTAGGCAAAATAAAATGCAGTTAAGGCCACAGTAGAGGGGCTTGGGAGGTTTACTTACCAGCTCCCCCTGTCATGTTTACCTCTGGATGCATACAGGTCCTCTTTTAAATGAGGTTAGCAATGGTTCTTACAGTTTACCACTGACTGAAACAGAGGTATTGTCATTTGTTTATGAAGACATTTTACTGATGTCTGGTGCATGGTGTGTCTTATGAATTCTAAATGCCCATTTCAGACATTTGCTAAGTGAGAATTGTATAATGTGTCAGAGGGAATCAAAGAACAAACTTAAAGTGTTAAAAAGAACTTTTCAGTCATCCAGTGATGTGGGATGTCTTCGTGCATGCTGTGAATTATTATTGGATAATAAAGGAATTGTTTTTGGCTCATGGCAGAGTGGCTTGGAAACAGGAGGGAAATCCAAGCATAGATACAGGAGAAGGAGGGTGAAGTCAAGACAGATGTGATCCAGCAGCTCAAGAAGCAAGTATATGGAGTACAGGTAAGCCACAAGCCACGTGACAGGACAAATTAACAGAAATGGGTTGAGTTAAGATGAGAGAGCTAGTGAGCAATAAGCCTGAGCTATTGCTGAACGGCATGTAAATAATATAAGCCTCTGAGTGTTTCTGTGGAACTGAACTTTGGCCAGTCGGGGCAGAAATTTTATACTACAATCCAGTCATTCAATTGATGAGTACTGATTTATTACCTTTTCTGTGTCAGGGACTGACTCGTGGCCCATTGGTGCTGCCTCAGAAGAAACAGACACAGGCCTTCTTAGCATCAGAAACCACCTGATCGATTTCATGACAGCAGTAGCTTAAAAGTACATATAAAGCTATTTACTTGCCTAGAAGTTATGCAAAGAGCTACAGACCACTGGAAGATGAAAGAGTTTAGATTCTGTGACTGTCATGGGCACTTCCTCCCCAGGCACTTGACCCTTTAACCCATAGCCATGAACTTGATAAACTCATCCATCCTAGCATGCAGACATATGTAGCCAGTGTAAAATAAGAACAGCCAAAGACTGCCTATGGCCAAATCCTATCTGCTGTTTGTGCCCTAAGACTCTTGTGCTTAGAAAAACTTTTATATTTGAAATGCTTGGTGGGGGGGGACCCAAAATAATGATAATAGTTTGTGAGACAAGAAAATTGTGAGATTTCAGTGTTCACAAGTAAAGTTTTATTGGCATATGGTCTGGTCTAGTGTGAATGTAGTATGTGTGGCTGCTCTTGAGCTGGTAACAGGCTGCAGAAAGCCACACAGACAGCAAAATCTAAAAGTTATTATTTGGCTTTCTAACCAAAGGACTTTCTAACCCCTGCTCTAGAAGACGGAGGTTTGAGGGCTTTATAGTGTTGTCCAAGCCATCAGTTAATCATTGGGAGGCAGAATGACCTTGATTAGTTGCCTTTCATACTCTGGTATTCAAGGTTGAGACCTAGGAACCACAGAGGATGGCCCATTTATAGGCATTTTGGAACATTCTTCAGCCACACAGAGTGTGAAAGAAATACACAATGTTTTATAACTTAATGTAATTTAATTCATTTTCTACCATGAAACATGAGTTATTTCCAGAAACTGCTTTCTTACCTTCTTATCTTATATCATAGGTAACTCTAGTGGCAGGAGAGGTAGCCTAGTGGTTAGGAGCTCATATGGCTATTATAGAGGACCAGAGTTTAGTTCCTAGTACTTATACCAAGAGGCTCACAACCCCCTGTAATTCTAGCTCTGGAGGAATTCTAGCGTCCATGGCCTAACCCTAACCCTAATTCTGTACACATCTCATATACACATGTAGTTAAAAATAAATGTCATTAAAAAATACAGTTAAGTATGCTTTCTCAATTGTCTTTCTTCTCCCCTGGTAGTGTTTACGTGGACAGCCTACATGGTGTTTTGACAAGGGCTGCCTCTCCTGAGATGTGCCCTGCCTCTGGTCACTGGCAGTCTAGAGTGCTATGATTCTGCCCACTCTTGGTGCTTTGGGTCATAAAGTTCCTTTGTTACTTCTCACAGACACCTGAGTTCCTCAGCATTGCATTTCCCTTGAACACATCAGATGTGAGGAAGCCACACTCCTTCTGTGTTTTCTCAAGGCCTCTGAAATAGAGGAGACCAATCTACATTTCCCTGGCCCATCATCCTAAGACCTGGGTCAGGGACCAGAGCTATCCGATACCATCCTTGGGCATTGTGATGCTGGCTAGCTTCTCAAATGAGGAAATGCTGTGATCCCGCTGTCATTTCACCATTTCATCTTGTCTTTTGAGGTAGAAGAACATGGGGTTTCTTTGGGAGCCGTGGTCTGAGGAACTGAGAGCTAGCTGGCTTCTACTCCATTGACCTTTCAAAGAGGAGACTTTTGACATTTCCAGTCCTGTGCAAGCTCCAGGCAGCTCTAGAGTAACCTATTGGTGCTGTGGTATTCAGCAAACTCAGGCTTTGGTTAGACCAGATGGAAAACAACAGCCCTGAAAAAGCAAAAACATGAAAACCCAAGACAGAAAAAGCCATTACCAACCCCCTAAAATCTAAGTTCACTAAATGTATTGAAGAACTTGCCAGGAAAATGCAATTTTCAGTTTTCTCTGTGGTTCAATTTATCTTCACTGCTCAGTAGTCAGTTTGAATTAGATCCAGAAGCAGACACAATTTTCAACCCTTTCTCTTTGAAGACAACAACCCCCACTAATCTCCTGTTAGTGGTCTTGCTGGCCTGTCCCAAGTATTGCTATTTCCCATGTTAGGAGCTGCATCTGGGCATCTTTTCTGCTATGCTTCACTAAAGATGAGGAACAGATACTCTGGACTGCATTTTACTTCACCAAGTTTGCATTTCAGGGAGGGCATTTTGTGTGCATGTCTTGATCAGCTGTGGCCTGAGAACTACCTCATCTATGGCAGCAACCATTCAAGTTTGGCATTTTGAAAGATACATGATGGGATTGTTCTCCATATACCACTACAGGAAATGAGCAAATTTCAGTTGCAGCTGTTGGAGAAATCCCCACGGCCAGAAGAGAAGTCAGAATGGCCAAGACTTCCTACTACGATTCCGCTTCTGCAGCATTGCTTGTCAGCAGCCAGGAAGACTGGTTCTCAAGGAAGGAGTAACAGACACTAAGCCAGATCGATCTGCGAGTTGGGCCGAGAGTATCTTTGAGGAAGAGAGATCGGAACTTGAGCCTGTTTTCTCCAGGACTATAGGCACCATCCAGCACTGCCTCCACCTGACCTCAGTATATACCTATTTCCTGCCCCAGCATGGCCGCCCAGAGGTCACAACAATGCCCTTAGGTCTTGGGATGACAGTGGATTACATTTTTTTTTTCCTCAGCCTTGAATCCTGTGAGAATGAGAATAGAACTGATCACAGGCTGGATGGAGATGGGACTCTGAAGCTCCTCGGCCGCCTCTCCTCTCTGAAGATATTCTTTGGGCTACCAATGGCTTACCCAACCCCTTCTACTCTTCAGACCATCTTGGCATACTTGCCAGCTTCAGCATGGAAGTCACTGCCCCAGTGGGCTCCCAGGGAAAGAGCTCACTGGATCGATGACTGCAAATGCCCGCCATACTGTGGAAACTTCTGTCTCTCCCCATTCTCTCTTGCCTGTGGTTAGACTCTCTACAGGCCTGTTCACATTCTCTGCCTGTGGTCCCTGCCTTGCCCCAACCTCTTCCTAACCCTGTGCCATATGCTAGGTGGTCCTGGGAGAGGTGGGAAGCATCCCCTTTCCTCCCATGTACCCAGAGGCTCTTCCCCCATTGATATTTAATGACTAGGGTTGCAGGAGTTATTGATCTCATTGGTTATTTGCTTTCTGGTCATTCTTGGTGGCACCTTCTGACCTAAATTCTTTATGATCTTTATGACCTCTGGGCTCTGGCATGTGCATGCAAGGTTTGTGTAAAGCATGAGTTCTCTTGGAGTGAGACTGTCCAGCACAGCCAGGCCTGTAGCTACCTAGTCCATGTTCCACCATGAGGTGCTGGGGTAGGGGTGGGTGGAGAGCATGGCGCAGTAGCTGTGTGCTGTCTGGAGGCAGCAGGTGTGGGACCATTTACCCTTTGAGGTTCATTAGTCATCTAGGCAGCCTGGGCATACTTGTTATGTCTGGAGACAGACGGGCCCAAAGGCTGGGGCAGCAGCTCAGGGATGCACCATATACCGGAAGTCCTCAGACCTGGATGATTTTGGTAGGACTCCTCTGAGGAAGGCAATTTGAAGTCTTGTGTTGGGGTTCAGTGGGCTGGCACAGTGGTGTGAAGCTGAAAGCATTTTAAGGATAAGGAGAATGAACCTTCATGGAACTGTTGCCGCACTGGATGCTACAGACCTGGGCAAGAGTTCGAGTCCCAATAGAAAGACGGAGAGGCTCTACAGCTGCCCTCACCAGGACTGGAGTCCAAGCGGCTTGTTATCCAGCCTCTGCACACCTAAGAGGACTCCTTTTCTCCTCCTCACTCTACCCCGCATGCCCCCTCCTCACCTCTGCCTTTTCGTTCCTTCTATTTTCTCTCTAGAGAAGTCCACTCTGCCGCTTAGCTCAGTACAAACCATCTCAGCAGAAACATGGCTTTGAGCATACTGGGTCCGAGAACTCAGGGCAGCAGTGCCTGCGGATGTCCTCTGCCTCTCCTCCCCAAACATGGGGCCCTGTAGCCATCCCATGTCACCTGCAGGCCTTACTCACTGCTGGGGTGTGGTCCACAGTGTCCTTGGGCAGATGATCTTCCACATAGCTTTAACTTAGTATCTGCTGGACCTTGCTGGTTTATCCGCTCCATTTCCCGTGGAGACTGGAGGGAATGGCTGAGAGGCTGTCACTAGGGACGGAGGCAAGAACAAGGTTATTTCCTTATTTGAAACTCCGGCTGGAGTGTCACTGCATTGCTGACTCTCAGCTTCCTCAGCTCAGGTTCTGAGGGATCTTTTTTTCCTGTGTGTCTCTATTTTGAAGTTTTGTTTTCTGGGTACTGGACATGCGCCAGTCTGAGCCCCAGGCCTGTCTGTCCACAGGCCATTTTTCACCGTCTCTCTCTCTCTGGGCATCTCCTGAGATGATTTCATGACCGTGCCCTGTTGGTTCTCAGGACAAAGGCCAGTGTTCCCTCTGCCAGGAAATGTGAAAGAAGGTGGAGGCCCAGAGTTCGATGGTTTATCTTTTTCTTGTTTCTTATTTGTTTCTGTTAGAAATGAAATGTGAGGGCTTAAATGGCATTTAAATTGCACTCTGTCTCCAGCAGACTCAGGCAACATTTTCTTCAAATAAAGGCTCCTCACACCCCCTAAAAAAAAGGAAAAAAGAAAGATACATGATGGACTAAAGGAAAAGAAAGGACACAGATGTCCAGAGCCACTGAGTGGCCAAGTTCACCTTAGTGTCGAGGATACACTTTAGAATAGGCACAGAATACCTATACATGACTGTATGTGAAATAACACATATAAAACATTTCCTGTGCGTCTATTGGCAAGAATCACACTGTAGCCCCCAAAGCTAGGAATGGGATGAAAGAGAGGAGGTAAGGTACATTCACCTCCAAATAGTAAGGTAGAGACTGATTGCTAGTTTTCATATGGAAATGAGTTGTTTCTCCACACTGATTGTCCAAATGAGGACAGGTGTCTAATGGAGGAGTTTTTTGAGATAGTGTGAGAAATTTTTCTTTAAATTCTGGCAGGCAGCCCATGTTTATTTAAAGTCTCTAACGTGCCTCCTCCAAGAGGTTCAGCATGATTCTCATTCCCTTAAGTAGAAGCTAGACTGAGTAATTTATTTCTAATAAGTAGAAAGTAGCAAAGGCATAGGCCAACAAATAGACTATTTCCCTAACACAAGTGGAGTTGTGCACTCAATCTGCAACATCCAGTGGTCTGTGCACCATGTGTGTGCAGTGCCCATGGAGGCCAGCAGAGGGTATCATATCCCTAGAACTGGAATTGTAGATGACTGTTAGCCCACATGTAGATGCTGGGAATCCAACCAGGGTCTTCAGGGTCTTCTACAGGAGCAGTCAGTGCTCTTAACCAACCATGGAACTGTCTCTCTAGAGTGTCCCACCCTTGGCTGCCAATGTGCTTTTTAAACAAATTTGCAGTTTTGAAGAAAGAAAAAAATCAGAGAAATACAGTCAATAATGAGATGACTGAGTATTTACCTGGCCACCTATAATTAAATCAAAGTTTGACATTCTGGATATTTTTGTCTTTATAAATTAAGAAATAAGGTATAGAATCCATTTAGAGCCTCTATCTCCTACCCAGTCCCTGTTCTGGGGATGGGGCAAGGGTGGCAATCAACATTCTGATGTTAATATTTCTCCCTGGCCTTTGTCTTTTCATTATTTTTAGAGTAAATAACTCTATGAGTTGTCTTGTAATTGCATTTATTAAGAGCTTGCCTTACTGATGTTGTCATAAATAAATAATTTGATTTGATTAAACTGTGGTAGATAAATGTTTGCTCTGGATGCCTAATGAATTAACACTTCTAGGATACATGCTCTTGATCTGGTGGTAAAAGGGAAGCACCCATAAGTAGATCTTTGTCTGATGTACAGGACTGATCCTGAAGAGAGTCACTTCGTGGACAGAACTCCAGTCTCCAAGATGAACAGATAAACAGCACCAGACAGTGGCTCATCAGGATGCTCCAGTCCAGAGGACAGTTATCATGTTCTCAGAAACTGTATGCAGGACATACTCGGAAGTCCCAAAAAGATGACACACCTGTCCAGGTTTCACAGTGATTGTCAGAGCAACAGCCTAAATCCTAACATTTCTGACTTCAAAGCTCTTAATCTCTAAGAAGCACAGATACATTTAATAGAGTTTATATTAAAGGCCAGTTATGCATGAGTATATGAGCAGCACAAACTATGCTTGATAGGTAAAGAGAGAGAGAGAGAGAGAGAGAGAGAGAGAGAGAGAGAGAGAGAGGACATAGCTTTGGGTGGGGAGGTCAGGGAGGGAGGACAGATCTGGGAAGGGGACTAGGAAGGGGGTAAATTTGATCAAAATATATTGTATGAAACTCCACAAGAACAAATAAAAAATGAAATAGGAAGAAAATGCACAGATTTCTTAGAAGCAAAATGTAAACTTTGATGAACTGTAAGGATTAAAAAATGTTCAGATAAATTGAATTTGTTTCTTGGGTAGTCTTAACAGCTTTAATTTTAGACATTTCTGCATTTTGGGGGCCCTGTGATCTTTAGGGAACCAAACGCAGCTTGCTTGGGAATGGCTTTCTAGCCAAGAGCAGAGGAGGGCACTGAAGAAAAAATGTGGTACTGGAAAAAAACCACTGGCAGTCATGGTACACGCCAAAAAATGTCTACACATGGGTCAGCTAGGCTGTAGCTCATTAGACCAGACACCAAAGCAGGTACCAGCTGGTCGTGACTATGCTCCCTCATCCCTTTCTTCATGAGAGACATATCCTAAGAAGAAAAGTACTCAGAGGAAGGCAAACACTTAATAAGGCATCCACTGGATGCAGGTTTATCCCAAACCTGCTCTTCCGTACTCCTGCCCTTCTTAGTCTCCCAAATTAGAAATCTCAGTGTTATGATCCATTTACCTTCCGTGTTGGACTAGAATCCCATCTAGATTTTTACTGCTTGTCTTATTGGTCCCTTGATCTTAGTTTGAGGGTGAGAGAAGTAGGTATGTTTGCCATCAAAAGCCCAGAAGGCATAAGCCCACTGGGAAGGTAACTTTCTAGATGGAAGTGCTTACATAATTAATTCGAGAGTGGTGTAGACAAAGAAAGCAGGAAGAGCATAGCGGGCTGATGGGAAGAATAAGGGAAGATGGGATCAGTGGAAAATGGGGGTCTGCTCTCAGAGAAAGAGACCATGGAGGGTCTGCTAGATAGCTATTATTGTATGCTTATGGCAGTTGGGAGTTTTTGAGGAATTTAGTTAGTGGGAAAGGGCCACATGACAAGGTATGATTCCATTTTCGGAACATCCCTCTGGCTGTGATGATTAATTCTGGAGTGGCAGGAATGGAAGCCTGCTGGAAGGCCATGCACTCTTGTTGCTGAGGAAGAGAAAGATGGTTGTGATGGGGAGACAAATAATAGGAGAGACTGGATAATTCTGTAGGCAGGATCTATAGGGCCAAGTCTACTAGCATCTTCTGAAAGTATTGAGTCTAACTTCCTGATATTATAGACAAGAGAATTAAGCTTTAGAGAGTGATGTTAAGTCAAAACCTGAAGACAGAGAACCACCAGTCTCATGTGGGCTCTTGCTTCCTGTTAGACTGCATTACTTTCCATAGGATTCATGTGTTTGCCTTTATCTCTTTCGTTTCTTGACAATGGAGATGTGGTCTTCTACATGAATGGCTGACTTCCATTTTACAAAGGCTTTTGGCAAGCCAGGTGAAGGAGGATGGGGTTCTCAAGCTCAGGATCACTCTACATAGAGGGAATTCTTAAACACTTCTTAGATTAAATAAAGTTGACTATGGAAGTGTTTCAACTGAGATTCATATTCCGAAGGGGAGTTTAGAATCTTGCTCAAGGGAAGAGGGATTACCGAAGGAGATCCACTTTAGTGTTTCATGGAGGGAAGGACAACAGCCCTGGCAGAGCTTGTCCTACATGGCCCCAAAGCAAAGAGCATTTGCACACTCCTTCTCTGAGTTCTACACTCTGTGAAAGAGTGACTTGCTAAATGTCCACATACTATTCAAGGACCACAGAGACCAGAGAGAAGGGCAAAGAGGTGTCATACAGCTCCTGGGAGCTTTGTGTTTCCATTTCTGTCTCCAGAAAAAAAGTAAAATGGCATTGGCTCAGTGTTCCTTTAGGAGATGGTTTTACCCTGAGAAAGATCCAGCACCACATGGTAGCTTAGGTGAAAATCCACCCAGGGACTGGCTTTGCATGCCAAGTTCTGGCTTAGGCTTCAGGATAAAATACAGGAAAGTGAGAGATGCTGTGTTATTTGATTAAATACACTAAAGCAAAGGAACCAGAAAGAGTAAGTCTGTAATCAGTTGTATAGGATAACCAGGGATTGCATCATAACCTGGAATAAAGAATGTTCATTGACCTCAACCTACATCATCTTATTCAGGAGCTGAGTTTGACAGAACAACTGTCAGATGTGCAGATTCAGTCCAGGTGAGGGAACCCTTCCCATCTGCTGGGGTTGGCAGGATCCAACCTAGCCATCTGGAAAACTCTAATAAAACAAAGATGCCACTTAGTTTTACAGTGCATGCCAAACACCTGTTTGTTTTTAACCATGAAGTTGTTGAAAATCAGCTTTAGATAGTCTGAAGTCTGTCCCCATACTCTACAGACACTATTTCTTGAGGGATGTGCAATGCTGATAAGGCCTTCCTTTGGTCTGTTCAGTTGACTGTGCTCTCGGCTTCACTCTGTATCTGTCTGTCTGTCTCTCTGTCTGGCATCTGACACCTGTTGCTGCAAATAGGTTTTCTGGAGCTTCCCAAGTAAGTCTACCACTGATATCCAGTGTTGATGAATAGTTATTTCTTTACTATCCATTGAGTCCATAAATCCTTCTACTTCCTTGGAAAAATTATCTCTTGATTCTGAAGGAAAACAGCTGCCAAATCATGGGATATGTTAGATGGCTTATGTGTTAATTTGTCTACTTCCCAAACAAACAGATCTTTGAATCCTAGGATGTTGTAGGGACAAGTGATACATTTCCATGAATTTGAAGTTGCATGGACTTTTGTCCCATTGTCCTTATTGAAGTTTGTAACTATGAAATTGCTTAGTAACAGATAGATTTCTACTTTATTTTTAATTAGATAACAAAGATTAGGAAAACAAGGCCTGTGTCTATTAGCATCTCTGACTAAAACACAATGCCTGTCTCCAGGGAGATCTAACAGTACATACTCTTGTGTAGGGGACAAATGAATGAGTAAGAAAATGAATCAAAGTAAAACATTTTTCTTACCAACTCTGAAGTATTAAAGTAAAAAATAAAACAACAGTATCAAAAATCACAGATGAGACTGTCTCAGGAAAATTAAATATTATTGTAAAGAACCACAGAGTGACCAGTGTTTTGTTCAGAAATGCAGTACTGCATACAAATTTCTTTAAATTAAAAAAAAAAAAAAAAAAAAAAAGGTTTCATTGGAGCCGGCAGGAATGTCTCAAGAAAGCAAGCCCCGATCACTGAATACCCTATGTTGGCAGAGGACCACCCCTCAGATGAGAAAAATCAATTGTTACTTTTCTTTCCCACCTCTGTCAGTCCTGCTCCAGTAAGATGGCAGCAGTTTGGGAGCAGAAATCCCCAGCATGAACCCCGTTTTCCAGTCTCCATGGCTCTTCGTATCACCCTCCCTTCTCATGTGTCCCCTCTCTCAAACAGACTTCTCTCTGAGGTCTGTTCACTGCTTGAAATTTTTGGGTGAAGAGCACAAAATTGGGATAAGATGCTATCTATAAAACCAGCTGATTTTACATAAGACACAGTCTGTGCTCAGGGAAGCCCTCCCTTGCTCTGCTGTGAAAATGAGTTCTTCTAAGTAAGAGTGTGGGTACTCAAATAGCAGGCACTTAGAACCTGCCACTGTATTTGCTCCTTCCTTCCTAGACATTAAAATACAGCTGAGCCGTAGCTGTGCAGAAAGGGCAGTTTTAAAAGAGAAAGTAAAATATTTGTAAATAATTAAAATGTAAAACAGTGACCCAGGTCTAGAAATGTGCACTTGTAAGTGTTAATAGTGTCAGCAAGGCAACAAATTCTAAATGGCCTTGGCCCCTAATTCCCCAGAATGGAAGACTTCTTCCGGAGGGCGATTTACACTGAAAGCATAGCTCAGGTGCCTTTTCGATAGGCTTCTGCTGTTGCTATGGAAATTGTCTCTGTGGGAATGTGCACAAATGGAGGATGGATTGCTAGTGGTGTGAATAAGGAGGTGTGGGCAGGGCCAGGCATGTTGACACTTGTCAGTCTCCAGCTTTGGTCCTGAGACTGGTATAGAGTGGAGCAAAGGTGGTGAGTAGGAACCACCATGGATAATGCAAGTCTGAGAGACCCCAGAACCGAGGTTCTCCAGATCTATAGTCTGCTACCTAGAGCTACCTATTATAGTTGTTATCTCTGTGTCCCCATGAATAGTAAGCTCCTTCACTGTCAATGTCATCCTGATTTCATTGGTCAGAGTCCCATAGTCACTGTAGAATGCCATTTCCCCCGCACAAAACAAGAAAGATACATTGAAGCAATGCTGTAGACCTTTCATGATTTTCCACTCTCCAATAGACACACACACACACACACACACACACACACACACACACACACACACACACGAGGGCAGGGGAGGGAACCATTGCTTCCTTCCCATGAACTCTCATTGCAGTCCCAGCGTTATAGCTCTGCTTTTACACAGCCAGAGGGAAACGAGTAATTTTTTTATAGCGTCACAAGGAGAAACTGAAGTTGTGTTGAGTCATGGAAAGGGAGGTGGGCTAGGCTCACTGTCTAGGGAAGTGACTAGTTTTTACACAGTAGCCTTCCAGGTTGTATTTAACAAACTTGTGCCTCAGACAAAAAGCTACTGAGTGCCCATAGGGAATTCAAGGAGAGTGTATCACTCACTGAAGGATTCTAAAAGTGAGAATGTGCTGAAAAGACACAGTCTTTGTGGCAGGATGAGGGGACAGGCATAAAACTTGAATCGGCACAAAGGAGACTTGCTCAGACAGATCACAGCTTTAGTGATGTCCTGGAAGCTAGCTGACTTAGATACCATTGCCCCTGCCAAGAAGCACTGATCCCACCATGGTACCTCCACCATGAATCATCTCCAATTCTTGTTGCTGCCATGATTGCTACCAGTTGATGAAGAGGCCATGCCTCTTTCTTTCCTAGTTAGCTTTTGGTTCTTGGTATATGTATATTGGCAAAGCTGCCTTTGGATGCTTCTTCCCTAGCAGCAAGCAAAGCTGGAAGAAAGAATAAAGGCCCTTATGAGTTTCTAGGTAAGAAACTGAGTTTTGCCTCTTACTAAGTTCACAAATGTAGTGTTGTGATTTGGATGTGAAAGGTCCCCCATATGTTCTTGTGTTTGCACACTTGGTCCTCAGATAGTGGTGCTGTTTATGAAACTTGTGGAACCCTTGGGAGATGCTGGAGGAAGGGGTGGGGGGCTAAAGCATTAGAGGACAGTCCTACTTCCTATTTATGCTCTGATTCCAGAGTGCTGGTGACTAGCTAGCTTCCTGTTGCTGCTGCCGCCATGATGGGATAATCTTCAAGTGTGTACAAGGACAAGTCTTTCCTTCTTTAAACTGCTTCTTTTTTATCCCCAGTATTTAGTCACAGCAATGAGAAAAGGAACAAAAGCACCTCAGCCTAAAAAAATATTTGCAGGGGCTGGAGAGATGGCTCAGAGGTTAAGAGCACTGACTGTTCTTCCAGAGGACCTGAGTTCAATTCCCAGCAAAATCACATGGTGGCTTACAACCATCTATGATGAGGTCTGGTGCCCTCTTCTGTAAAACTGTATGCATAATAAACAAATAAATCTTTAAAAAAAAATATTTGCAACATGGTAAATATTGTTGTCAAAGGCCTCACTCTATAATGTTTAAAAATAAGATCTCTAACAGTCTATGGTAGTAAGAAATCAAATATGTTTACATAAAGTCCTAAAGCATGGATGTCTGATGGTTTTAAAAGAGAAGATGACTTTTAGTTGTCCATGGATCTAAGTCTAGTGTCAAAAGTGTAAACGGAAAGGGAGAAGAGAAGGAAGTGACTAGAATTAGAAGGGGGCAGGGAGAATTTGAGGTTTAGATGAAAGAAATTGTAATCACTAGATTTGCACCACCATCTGCCAGAAATTACATGCCACCATAGAAAAAGGATTTAGAAGATGGAAAAATATTGAACCAAGAGACCCAGAATTTTGACAACAAACACGAGATAAATGTGTGCCCAACCCACCCCAACCTAAAAGGGATGCCATGGTGAATTAAGGACCACACAAAAGTGATAGCTTCTAGAAATATTAAATGGGCGAGTCAGATTTACTCCCAGAAATCTTTGAGGAAGAAAGAAACACATAGAGACAAAATATATGCAATCAGGGCTATCAAGTTATTAGTCATTGGTCAGGTAGCTATGAGCATGAGAAAATCTGCCAGTGTGTCACAATGGCTACAAGTGATGGAAGCTAATGTTAACTAGCTAAAGCAAAGGGAGACTATGCTAGCAAAGAGAAGGGTAACTGGTCCTCAAAGATTGAATGTCCCCAGTGTCCTCAGTCTCTATCTCTTGTCCCTGCTTTTTGATAAGTAAACATATCCCCCATTAGTGGGTAACTCTGCTGATGCAATAAGCCAGTCAAGCTGAACTAATAAGTCCAGGTTTAATAAACAAAGCAAGCAACTTCCAGGTGAGAAAAATCACATGGCAGGCTTTGGTTTAGAGAGGGCAGCTCCAGGGGAGATCCCCAACACTTTTCTCTGAGGAGATGAGGCCTCACTGCTTTCACTTAGGTCCAGCTTCCTCAGCACAGTGCAGAGCAGGAGTTTTCATGGAGTCATTGTTTAACAGTCTCATGCTCGGTGTGTGTTCCCCAGGAAGCCTAGACCTCTTTTAACTCCGGTTCCTTAGAGACAATCTGGTGAGCTTGGCCCCCCAGATGGGGCGTTTTCTAATCATTTTAAGAGAAGATTCCTTCCGAGTTTTAATCAAACTGCTGGCATTTTCACCTACTCCTGTGGTTACTGCTAAAAAAGCAGGATCCTGATGGATCCAGCCTATCTTAGTTAGGGTTTCTGTTGCTATGAGGAGACACCATGACCATGACCATGACAACTCCTATAAAGAAAAACATTTATTTGGGGCTGGCTTACGATTCAGAGGTTTAGTCCATTATCATCTTGGTAGGGAGCATGGCAGCATGCGGGAAACTTGGTGCTGGAGAGGTAGCTGAGAGTCCTACATCTGGATTGGCTGGCAGCAGGAAGTGAGTAAGCCACTGGGTGTGGCTTGAGCTTCTGGAATCTCAAAGCCCACCTCCAGTGACACACCTCTGCCAACAAAGCCATAATAATGTCTATAAGGCCCATTTTCATTCAAGCCACCACACAGCCAATAAAGTCCTGGTGAGTAGCATCCTCACAGTCATCATGGATGCCATGCTTACCTTTCAACAGTAAATGAGCTACGCCTGAGGATCTGGTGCAGAGACAGCAGATACCAAGTAAGTAAGAGTGAGAATTATGGTGTTGGTACTTAAGGGAGGTCAAGGTCTCTTTTCATACACCACTTACTATGTAATATTTTCACCCCCTCTGTGCAGTTGTCTGACTGGCTTGACAAGGGACTAGCTTCTCTTCCTTGCCAGTATGCATGTTCTCCTGCATAATGCATCATAGGCCACTTGGAGGTTCACGTTAGGAAAGTAGAAAGGCAGTCTGTATTTATGGTCCAAGCAGCTGCCATGGGGAATTGGATATTTATCAACAGGATTGTACTTTGGAGTATTGAGAAAGTGAGAGTGTAAGGGCCTGGCTTATGCCTTCTAGTGATAGCTGTTTCCCAGCCTGGTGGCTTTACCGAGCCCAATCCCTAAAGAGAATACTACTGGTGTTAAATGTGTAGTTCAAGTGCTAAAGAGAACTGGATAATTGGAAAAGAGCAGAGAGAGGGTCCTGGAAAACTGTAATAGAGTTTTTCCCTTTCTATTCCTGGGAGTTGAGATTGGCATCTACCTCATACATTAGAGGTACCAATCATTATATATGAAGTTATGTTTGGGGGATCCAATTAAATCCAAGTCCCTCTTCTAAGGCAAAACGAAGTTACATGAGCAGACACAAATGTCATTTGCTATCTACTTGAGAATGCAACGGCTTCATCTTTTTCTGTTTCTACTCTTGCTCAAGTTCTTCATTTTTGGACACACTTTCTTTGGGAGAGGAAAAACATTTATCTTTTTAGGGATATATGTCAACATGTCAACTGCTTTGTCACATTCTCTGCTAATGCCAGTGCCATGGGAATTTAGAAGGCTGAAGCAAGGACTTGCATTTTGGAATGAAGGCCACGTGAGTCGTCAGGGCAGACAGCCAGAACTTTCTTTGGCTGCAGAGAATGAAGGTGGACCTGTGGTGGAGAGCACTTGAACCCCCTCCCCCATCTTTCCCAGACCTGGTAGCCCACTGGAACAAAGGTGGCATCATATTTCCTGGGCACACTGACTGCTACCACTTTTTTTCACCCCCTACTCCCGATTTTTTTTTTCTTGAGAAAAGATTTATATTCACCACAAAGATATGGGGAAGGCACAAGGATTTCTTTCCTGAAAAGCCTGCATACATGCTGCCTCCCCCACCGACAGTCACCCTTCTGCATTGCCTCATCGAGTTCACCTGTGCTTTCCACAATTTTATGTGTTTCAGAGAAATATACAAGAACATATATCTACCTATATCATTCTATAGAATACTGTCACTGTCTACCCCATGCTGTGATTAGACACTGGCCCCTTTCCTCTTGACCCCTGGCAAGGACTGTCTTCTGTTTATATATATTGGCTGCTCTTTCTAGGAGTAGTTCAGTGTGAAACATTTTTCCTTCATTGATGCATTTCTTTCCTCTATATCTTCTCATGGCTCAATTGGTCACTTCTGGCCACCATACTTACAGCATAAGCCTCATGCTTACATTTCCTGCTTCTCTGCCCACCCCCCTCCATAATGCATCCATTCTAGAATTATTTCCTTGCCATCAACTTCCCTTCTGGGTGACAGAAATCAAATCACACACCAACATCTAAACATCTTGTTTCTCCACCGGCTTCCTGGTACCCAGTATCCTGCTTGGGTTTCAAGATTTCCTGTTTGAAAACAAAATGCATTGCAGTGGCCACCGTGTGATGTACATTTTAAAATTTCATTCTCAGTAGACATTATCAATAAATTCAGTGAATAGGTTCACAAATATAAGCATACTGGATGCATTTGTTTTTACGTGAACTTCATTTTTTCTTATTAACAGTGGTTGTTAAAGCTAAGAATCTATTCATATCAGAGATGTTTACATCAGAAAAAGTACAGAAGCTGTTCTCAGAAGGCCACATTGCAGAGCACTCAGCAGCAGCATGTGAAGAAGCGATTTCATTTCCATGGCAGCCAGAGTCCAGACACTCCGGCTTTATAGATTAAAATCAATGCCTGAATTGCATTCACAAAGCCTGAATTGCCTGTCAGACTTCAGGACCAGCCGCACAACGTGATAAATGAGGTGAAGAGCCTTGTCCGGGCCAGGGAGTGTGTGCTGCATTAGTGAGGACTTCGGTTTCTTTTTCAAAGCAAATACCAAACTGAATGAATTACTGGGAAACAGCAAATGAATGTCAAGAACTTGAGATGCAGGGGTTATAATTTACTAATTACTGGTAAATGATGAACACAGAATCAGAGTGTGAAAGAATGTAGCTGGGGAGAAAGGGTGGATTGCAGATACAAAGAAAGGAAGTCTTGTGGAAGGCTTCTGATATCCGTTTAGAGGAAGTCAGATGGGTTTTGAAGATATATTTACCTGGTGTAGCTCCTACCTTGGTTGCTGCTAGCCTGTGTCATCAATCATAAGCAGCATTAAATAATGTAAACACCCAGGCTGGAATATAGGCACCCAAGAGGCAGTCGGTAAATGTGTCTGCCTCTTCCCTGCTCCCACTCAGTTCCTTTTTTCCTATTTAGTGCTGAGTTACTCAGTGATGCCTCCCATGGCAGATCACCATGTAAAGTGTTGTGAGGACACTGAGGTGAGGACAAAACCTTGAGCATTCACAGAGGCTTTCACAAAGTCTGCTTTTGATGTAAAATTGCTGAACAGTATATTTGTGATGCTGCTGCCCACTGCTTATAAGTGAAGAGGAGTCAAATGGGCAAAAATAATCCCTTGTCTTATTGCTCAGTATCTTTGCCTCTTTAGGAGGAGCATCAATGTCTAGTAGGAGCTTGGCACATCAGACTTAACCAGGTCTTCCTATCAGGGTGTCAAATCCTAAGGTACAAGATAAGGATTTCCTGTGGTCTCCATTCTGCCACTGGGCATAAGAAGGTTAGCATCTGAGGAAGAATTATGTAGAGACTGGACAAGACCTTGAAAGAAAACCTAAATATTTGGATGCATATTCTAACTTTCCCAACAAACTGTGCAAGGAAGAGCTCAGACCCACCATTGTTTTCTGAAAGGCTTTAAGAGGTTGTGTTGGAAAGAACTCGACACTCCGTGTACTCATTCTCTCAGTCTTTACTCCAGCATACTTGATGCTTGCTTACCTGAATACGTGTGCTCAGAAGGAGGACCAGATCACTCTGTCCTTTGTATGTATGATGAGGCTTCTGGCAAAGATGTGGAAACGTAAATCAGTGTGCACAACCTGTTGCACGTCTTTGGAAATGACAGTATGTATTCTGCTGCCCTTTTTCTTATCATGTTATGTGTTCATGATGGTTGGAGTTAGTCACATCACCTAGGAGACTGTTGTGAACATCCCCAGAGTCTGGGTCCCTGTGGCTTCTGGTAAACAAACAAAGGCTAGTCTGTTTCAATTTCTTTAAAAGAGGAAATGTTACTGTTATTCTTGATTTTTCAGTAACTTAGAAACTGAAACTTCATTTGGACTAATGGAGGGCAAGTTCAGGGAGATCTGTTCCTTACAAAACCTTCTCAAGGACTTGCAACAGAGAGACTGAAGCGATTGCTCAGAGCAGCTCAAAGGACTGGAGTATGGTAACTAGCACCAGTGTGAGGTGGCTCATAGCCACCTGTAACTCTAGCTATGGGGAAACCAATACCCTCTTCCAACCTCTGTGGGAGTTTGTACATATGTGTACATATTCTTACAGACACACAGTACATACATAGACAAATATAAGTAAATCTTAGGATGAAAAAAGGATTTGCAACACAGCCCAGCACACTGTGGGCTTTAATAGTTTTTTTTTTTTAATGAAGAAATATAGTGTCTCATGTAAACCTCTTTCCAAGGCTGGTATTCCATAGGTTCTTGCAGCTCTGAGAATATTCTGTAAGTCTTACAGGAGCTTGTTAGAAATATAGACTCTTGAGCAACTCACACCTCATGAGTCAGAATTTGTATTTTAAACAAGGTCCCCGGATGGTTTGCTTGCTCTTCAGACTGGGGAGCACTGTCTGAGATGATGGTAGTGTCCTGTGGTTTCAGCCCCTGGAACACTATCTTGGCAGAGGCTTTGCCTGGAATACCTGGACTCCACACAGCCCCAGTGTGGCTGTAAGCTCTTGGGGTCTTAGGCTGCTGGTGTGGACCTATGAGACTTTCCACAGCTTCAGTTCTAAATGTCAAATCATTTTCAGGGCTTTTTAGGGCCTTTTTTTTTTTTTTCATCACTGGCTGGACCAAGAGCCAGGCTTCCTCTCCTTCTGCTTCTAGGAGATCTTAGGGTGTCCCCATGCCACTGCAAATCCCAAGTCTTACTAATGCTTCTCTTGGCAAGTTGCATCTGGATCTAGCAGGGCGGTAAGATTGGTCTCCCAGGAGACTGAGACCTACCTGCTGAGGCTGCAAAGCATCTGTCAGTCATTTTCAATTACACACAAGCTTACACATGGGCTCTAGAGCTAGCCAATCAAAACATCACTTGGATTAGGTCACATCATCTGTGAAACAGTACCTGACTGGAGTAATTTCATTTGCTGTTTGCTTTCTGGTTTATCCAGAGATAGAAAGTTAGAGGCTGTGCTGGGTGATGACAAGATTTTTGGTCTCTAGAAATAGATTTTCTGGATTGGGATTCAAGTTCATCACATGCTTGCTGCAAGGTTTCAATCAAGCATTAATTTTCTCATCTTTAAAGGGAAGATTAAAATGGTATCTCCTTCCTAGATTTGTTATGATGCTTATGCAAGGAATATATGGACACAAGTAGCCTTGTATGTGGCATATAAGAAATACTATGTAACTAAAAGGGAAAATCATATATATATATATGTGCATGTATGTATGTACATATTACATATATAAGGACAAACCTATAAGCAACAAATTATTAGTATTATCTTTATATCACAATTTAGGAGATTAAAATCTAAGTAATATGAGCAAAAATCTAGAAATGAGAAAAGAAATCTAAAATCATGAATTTGCAATGTTTTCAAGTCTGCTTCTTCCATGGAGAATTAACAAATAGTGATTAGTTTCATTAAATCATGGCAGGCAATTTAAGCATGCATTGAGTGAATCAGCCTCCATTGAGTACCAAGAAGAGAGGTAGCTGGGGTACACAACAATGTAGCAAAAGAGACTGCTGTCCCTTGATGGGGAAGAGAAGGAGGGTGACAACTCAAGTACTTCCCTAAAAGACAAGTGGAACACGTGCCATATTGTATTCTATAAAAACAGAAAAGTGGCCTCCAGGCTGAACTGCATCATCAGAGAAGGACTGAGGCCTTTGAAACTCAGACCTCTGTCCAGAGCAGAGTCAGAGGTGAGCAGATTCAAGCTCCTGAGAATTCTCACACATCCAGAGAATCCCTCCCCGGGGCCTGGGTCACATGCAAGGATCTGATCTCAGACTCTTGCTAAGAGACAGGCCCTAGGCTTCAGCTGTGAGGGGCCTCTTCCAGCACCCCTAAAAGAAGGGACTTCGCGTGGCTGTGCCCTACCTCCAAGGCAAACTTAGTCATCAAAGAAGGACTGAGGCCTTTGAAACTCAGACCCCTGTCCAGATCAGAGTCAGAGATTGAGCAGACCCATTGCTCAGAGCAGAGAGGAGAAATACAAGCAATCTAGCCACAACTGACTAGGAGCTGCCTAAGTGTGAACTACTGAAGCCATGGACAGATGCCAGTGCAAAACTACATATAACAATATAAAGAACAACAAAGAAACACCAGAAGAAACTGGTGGATCTACAACATCAAGACCCAAACAGAGAAATGAAGAGGAAATAGAAGGAAACAACAGCAAAAGAAACTGGTGGATCTACAACATCAAGACCCAAAGAGAGAAATGAAGAGGAAATAGAAGGAAACAACAGCAAAAACACCATTATGAAGATTACTGAAGCCTTAAAAGATGATATAAAAGATTTCCTTAAAGAAATAGAAGAAAATACAAACAAAAAAATGGAAGAAAAGAAAGAAAACAAGAAAAACCAAAAAATAAAAGAAACATTCCAGGAACTAAAAATTGAAATAGAAGCAATAAAAAAGGCACAAAATGAGGTAAAGGTGGAAATAGAAAATCTGAAGAAAAGAACTGGAACTACAGATACAAGCATAACCAACAGAATCCAAGAGATAGAAGAGAGAATTTCTGGAGTGGAAGACTCAATAGCGGAAATAGATACATCAGTCAAAGAAAACACTAAAACCAAAAAAGCCATAACAAAAAATGTTCAGGAAATTTGGGACACCATGAAAAGACCTAACTGAGATTAATAAGAATAGAAGAAGGAAAAGAATTCCAGTTCAAAGGCACAGATAATGTATTCAATAAAATCATAGAAGAAAACTTAGCCAAATTAACGAAGGAAATGCCTATAAAGATACAAGAAGCTTACAGAACAACAAATAGATATGACCCCCCAAAAATCTGCTCGACATATAATAATCAAGCCAAGAAACATACAGAACAAAGAAAAAATTATAAGAGCTGCAAAAGAAAAGGGCCAACTTAGTTATAAAGGCAGATCCATCAGCATAACACCTGACTACTCAATAGAAAAAAAAATGAAAGCAAGAAGGTCCTGGTAGGAAGCTTTACAGACACAAAGAGAGCATGGCTGCCAACCTAGACTACTATACCCAACAAAACTATCAGTCATCATAGATGGAGTAAATAAGATATTTCATGACAAAGTCAGACATAAACAATACCTATCTACAAATCCTGCCCTCCAGAAGGCATTAGAGGGAAAATTCCAACCTAAGGATCCCAGATACACCCATGAAACCACAAATAATAGATAATCCCACAGAAGAAAGGCCCAAAGAAAGGAAATACATACAAATTACCACCAAAAATAACAGGAAATATCAATCAGTGGTCACTAATATCCCTTAATATCAATGGACTCAATTCACCTAAAAAGACACACACTAACAAGATGGATACAAAAACAGAAGTTATCCTTCTGCTGCATACAAGAAACACACCTCAACCTTAAAGACAGACACAGGATCACACTAAAGGGTTGGGAAAAGATTTTCCAATCAAATGGTCCTAAGAAACAAGCTGATGTTACCATCTTAATATCTAACAAATTAGACTTCAAACTAAAATCAATTAAAAGAGACCAGGATGGATATTACTACTCATCTCAGGAAAAATTGATCAAGATGAGATTTCAATCCCGAATATTTATGCTCCTAATATAAGGGCACCTATCTATGTAAAAGAAACACTGCTAAAGCTCAAATACCACATCAGTTCTCATACCCTAATAGTGGGAGACTTCAATACCCCACTTTCACTCCTGGATAGGTCAACCAGCCAGAGACTCAACAGAGAAATAAGGAGTCTAACAGAGGTTATGATGCAAATGGATTTAATAGGCATTTACAGAAGCTTCCACCCAAGTGCAAAGGAATATACATGTTTCTCAGCACCACATGGAACTTTCTCTAAAATTGACCACATAATTGGTCATAAAGCAAATATCAACAGATACAAAAAAATGGAAAAAATCCCTGTATCATATTGGACAACCAAGGCCTAAAGTTAGAGTTCAACATCAAAAATCACAGAAAGCTGTGGTGGAAAGGCTCTCTGTATGATGTAAATAAAGTAACTGGTTTGGCCTATGTAGAGCACCGTAGAAGTGGGTGGAGAATCCGAGGATAGGCAGGTAGGAGAAGGGTGGAGTTAGTCAGTCTCCATTTGAAACCCGAACAAGACAGACATGTAAGAAATACAGGTGAGCTGCGGGATGGGACACGTGGCAGATAGAATACTAGAAATGGGTTGAATTAAGATGAAAGAGATAGCTAGTAATGTGCTTGAGACATGGGCCAAACAGTATAAAGTATATAAGTGTCTGATTCACTTCTTTGGGGGACAAAAGACGCCATGGACCAGATTCTGAACCTCTGGCCCCAAATGACACCTGAAAACTTATTACAACAGAAAGCCTACCAACTCATGGAAACTAAACATCACTAAGCTGAACCATCTCTGGGTCAAGAAAGAAATTAAGAATTAAATCAAAGTCTTCCTAGAATTTAGTGAAAATGAATTCACAATGTACTCAAACTTGTGGAACACAATGAAAGCAGTCTTAAGAGGAAAATTTATAGCACTAGCTGCCTATATGAAAAACCTAGAGGAATCCCACATTAGAGAACTAACAGCACAGCTGAAAGCCTTAGAACAATTAGAAGCAAACTCACCTAGAAGGAGAAGATGGCAGGAAATAATCAAACTTAGAGCTGAAATCAATACAACTGAAACAAAAAGAACAATACAAAGAATCAATGAGTCAAAGGGTTGGTTCTTTGAGAAAGTCCAACAAGATAGATAAATCCTTATCCAAACTAACCAAAAAGCAGAGAGAGAGAGTATCCAAATCAAAAAAGTCAGAAATGAAAAGCGGGACATAACAACAGACCCCCAGGAAATTCAGAGAATTCTCAGGTCATACTTTGAAAATCTACACAAAAATGGAAAACCTAGAAGAAATGGACAGCTTCTTGGACAGGTGCCATTTTCTGAAATTAAATCAAGATCAGATTAAATACATAAACAGACCTATAACCCTAAAGGAAATTGAAGCTGTCATTACAAGCCTCTTAAGTAAAAAAAGCCCAGGTCAAGATGGTTTCAGTGCAGAATTCTACCAGACATTCAAAGAAGAACTAACACCAATACTCCTCAAACTGTTTCACACAGTAGAAACTGAAGAAATATTGCCAAACTCTTTTTATGAGCCCATAATTAGCTTAATATCCAAGCCACTCAAAGACACAACAAAGAAGGAGAATTACAGATCAATTTCCCTCATGAATATTGATGCTAAAATTCTCAACAAAATTCTGACAAACTGTATACAACAACATATAAAAATTGTCATCCACCACAATCAAGTAGTCTTCATCCCAGAAATGCAGGGATGTTTCAACATATGAAAAACTGTAAATATCATTCAAAAAACAAACGGAAGGGAAAAACCACATGTTCATATCCATAGACTCTGAAAAAGCCTTTGACAAAATCCAACAATCCTTTATGATAAAAGTTCTAGAGAGATCAGGAATACACAGAAAATATCTAAATATAATAAAGGCAATTTACAGGAAGCTGATAGCTAAAATCAAACTTAATGGAAAAAAACTCAAAGCAATCCACTAAAATCAGGAAGTAGACAAAGATGTCCTCTCTCCCCTTATCTATTCAATAAAGTTCTTGATATTTTAGCTAAAGCAATAAGAGAACTAAAGGAGATTAAGGGGATACAAATTGGAAAAGAAGAAGTGAAATTATCTCTATTTGCAGATGACATGATTGTATACATAAGTGATCCACAAAATTCTACCAGAGACTTCTACAGCTGATAAATATCTTTAGCAATGTAGCAGGATACAAGATTAACTCAAAGAAATCAGTAGCTCTCCTATACACTAAAGATAAAAGGGCTGAAAAAGAAAGAAACATCACCCTTTACATTAGCTGCAAGTAGCATTAAATACCTTGGAATAACTACAACCAGAGAAGTAACAGATCTATTTGACAAAAATTTTAAATCACTGAAGAAAGAAATTGAAAAGAATATCAGAAAATAGAAACATCTCCCATGTTCCTGGATATGGAGGATCAACATACTAAAAATGGCAATTCTACCAAAAGCAATCTACAGATTCAAAGCCCTTTCCATCAAAATCCCAACTCAATTTTTTACAGACCTTGAAAGAACAATACTCAATTTCATTTGGAATAACAAGAAATCCAGGATTGCCAAAACAATTTTGCTCAAAAAAAGAAACTCAAGAGGCATCACTATTCCCAACTTCAAGTTATCCTATAAAGCTACAGTAATAAAAACAGCCTGGTACTGGCATAAAAACAGACTTGTGGATCAATGGAATCAAATTGAAGATCCTGACATTAACCCAAAAACCTATGAACACCTGATCTTTGACAAAGTGGCCCAAAATATTCAATGGAAAAAAGATAGTATCTTTTACAAATGGTGTTGGCATAGCTGGATGATGGTGTGTAGAAAAGTGCAAATTGATCCAAGCCTATCACTCTGCACAAAACTCAAATCCAAGTGGATCAAAGACCTCAACATAAACCCAGCCACATTGAACCTGATAGAAAAGAAAGTGGGAAATACCCTCCAATTAGTTGGCACAGGTGACCACTTCCTAAATATAACACCAGTAGCACAGACACTAAAAACAACAATCAATAAGTGGGACCTCCTGAAACTGAGAAGCTTCTGTTAAGCCAAGGACACAGTCAATAAGACAAAATGACAGCCTACAAAATGGGAAAAGATTTTCACCAACTCTACAAGTGACAGAGGACTGATCTCTAAAATATTTAGAGAACTCAAGAAACTAGAGCCCAAAACCTTGAACAACCCAATCAAAAAATGGGGTTCAGAACTAAAAAGGGAATTCTCAGCAGAAGAATTATAAATGGCTGAAAGGCACTTGAAAAAGTGCTTGACATATCTAGCCATCAGAGAAATGCAAATCAAAACAACTTTGAGATAGCACCTTATACCTGTCAGATTGGCTAAGATAAAAGACACAGATGACAGCCTATGCTGGAGAGGATGTGGAGCAAGGGGAACACTCCTCCATTGTTGGTGGGAGTGTAAACTTGTTCAGCCACTTTGGAATGCAGTATGGCGATTTCTCAGAAAACTGGGAATCCATCTCCCCAAGGATCCAGCAATACCCCTACTGGGCATATACCCTAAACATGCACATTTGCATTCCAAAGGCATTAGCTCAACTATGTTCATAGCAGCATTATTTGTAACAGTAAGAACCTGGAAACAGCCTAGATGCCCCTCACCTGAAGAATGAATTAACAAACTGTGGTATATCTACACAATGGAGTACTACTCAGCAGGAAGAAAAAATGATATCCTAAAATTTGCAGGCAAATAGATGGATTTGGAGAATAACCTCCTGAGTGAGGTATCACAAACTCAGAAAGATAAGCAGGGATGTACTCACTCATTAGTGGACTTTAAACAAAAAACTAAGCATGTTGAAGCTGCAAACCACAACCACTGAATAGCTTGGGATCTGAAACACCTCAGACCGGCACCTTGGAGCCCATTCCCTCCAGAGGAAAATCTCACCCAGTCTTGAAATTGGGATGAGGAAAACAGATCTGCCTGGAGTGGATGCTGAACTAAGCCACCTTCGGACCTTGGGAACTCCTGCCCTTGCTGGGGAGGAGATAAAGAGATGGGGAGAAGAGAGAGTGACTGGGAGGGTGGAGAGGGGGAAGGAAGTTTGAACAAGGGGATACATGGATAAAAATATGAGTTTATTCATAATAGAAATATAAAAAGAAAAGCACACAAAAAAAATCACAAATGGCTCTGCCAGAAATCACATATGTACTTGAACATGAGT
The DNA here is from genome assembly GCA_004025045.1 of Sigmodon hispidus. Taxonomy (NCBI): domain Eukaryota; kingdom Metazoa; phylum Chordata; class Mammalia; order Rodentia; family Cricetidae; genus Sigmodon; species Sigmodon hispidus. The sequence continues at coordinate 161,718 of PVIH01002148.1, forward strand.
TCCTTTGAGATTCACAGTAAGTCTTTGCTGACTATGTGAATAATTTTACTCCAGAAATGGAGCTTCCAAGACATAAAATAATGAAGATAACTGGGTTCTCATACCTGCTATAAGAAAGAGCTAGGATTTGAACTCAGGCCTGGCTATTGCCAGAGAGAGTCCTTGCTTTTTCTGTCTCAGCAAATTTGACTGCAGTGAACCACAAACACTTTAAGGAGAAGGAGCTATTTCTACTTAGCCTTGACAGAGGCAGTTTTAGGCTCAACAGCAGACCAATATTGGCCTGACATAGATGAATTGGCTAGAAAAATCAGAGGACAGTATAGCTTTAAAAGAGAAAGAGAGACAAAAGAAAGGAAGGAAGGAAGATAGAAAGAAAAACTTGTGAAACATACAGATCGCTTCTATGGTATCTGATCCTGAGTTGGAGTCTGAGGAGAAAATGATAAGGACACTGACTTCATGTAGAGACATTCAAAGTCTAAAAGTACAGTAACTGTGACTGCCTTGTACACAGAACACACTTCACAAATGTTGATGGCCAGTTTAATCATGTACTTAGATAATTCTATCTTGACCTTCAAAAGTATAATTTATTGTACGTATGTGTGCATGTGCACATGGCAATGTGGGTCAGAGGTCAGCGTTGTCTTCTTCAATTGTTCTCTCCTACAATTTTTGAAACAAGGTCTCTTGCTGAACATGGACCTTGATATTTCTGCTAGCCTGGCTGGCCAGCAAGCCCCAGGGCTCCGTCCTGCGTCCTCTTCTCCCCTGATGGAAAGGCAAGCACATGAAGATATGAATCCATGGCCTCATGCCTATGTGGCAAGCTCTTTATTAACTGAGCCAGATCCCCAAATTTTATTTTTTAATAATGCACATGAGTGCAATGTTTAATAGGTTGATTCAGGGTAGTCTTTCATATTATTTAAGAATTCAGATGAAAAGTTCAAAATCTAAAGCAAAATAAAACAAAGTAAACACTCCTGGGTACTACAAAGCCCCATGAGCCTGGCCTTCAAGAAGATGAGTTTTCAAAGTCTTCAAGGCAGTCCTATCCCCATGAAACATGAGCTCAAAGCTGAAGACGAAGAGACCAATTCTGGTTTTTTTGGGAGGTGGACGAGAATGAGGGCTGAGGGCCTGCTATCAGAGACTGGCAGTGGGGCCAATTAAAATGGAAAAAAAAATACATTTCACCCAGAGATTGCTGAAGTGTCTTTTCTATCTGGTTGTGTCCCTTAGCTGTCTCTTGCAGTGGGGAGACAGACACACGGCCTAGGCCTTATTCACTGGTCTGCTTCTGAAGCATCTCCATTTTAAATGAATGGAGTCACTCTCTCTATTTCCGGTGATTTCCCTGTGCAGAGTCTTGCTGTCTGCCAGAGCTGCTGGGAAGTGGGAAGCTGCAGGAGTGAGGATCCTTAAATAAAAACAGTTCTATTTTTGGCACACTTCAATGACAATCCTGTCTAAGAAATATTTGTCTTACAGTGTCTTTCCATTCAGTGTCATTGAAAGTGTTTTTAATTTCAAAGAGGGGCTGTGGCATGGGATTTTAATCAATGAACTGCTGGCATGCTTTTCTATGAATGTAGTTCATTTTTTTTTCTATATATATTTACCAGTGAGAAAGATGATTTCTTTAGTTCAGGCAGTGTTGCCATTCATGCCTGGCTAATAAAGGAAGAAAGAAATGCCTGAGGAACTCACCCTGAGGTGGAGGGTGGAGGAGGAGGGCCTATTTTAGATCCTAGGGATATTTTATTGTCTTCAGGCCTTCCCTGTGAGTCACAGGACAGAAATTTGAGGCAGAAATGCATCAGCATCTGGGCTGAAAGCTGTTTGGGCTGCAATGCTGGAGATGTGTGTATGCATTCCTAGCTTGTAGGTTCTGGCTTCCCTGCTCTGAGTCCAGAGATTCAATGGGTGATGCCTGCTGGTTCCTTTAAATTTCTATAGTTGGATGTTGTCAAAATTTAGGGTGGGGTCAGCCTAGGGTCATATGAGCCCCAATAAAGGTCCGTTTTATTAAAAGCCCTCTGGTCCCTTGCCTGTTTACTGCTCCTCCAAGACAACACTTCCTTTATCTCCTTCTGGCTCACTCCCAAAGAAAACAGACACGCTGCAGCTTGGAGCCCAGTTCCTACTTCCAGACTGGGCTTGTGGGGTTCATTCAGCAGCTCAAAAGTTGCATGCACCAGAGCACAGCACGGAGGATTGCATTTCATTCTGCTCCATAATCCCAGTGTTTCAAAAGAAATGATGATGTTTACGACTCACCCTGTTGAGCAGTTTCTTCTACATCTTTTTAATGGGAGCTGTATAATGTCAACCACACATTCTCTCTCCCTTCAGGTGACAACACAACTTAACGCTAGAGTTGACAGAACCAAATTATACCTTCCATCCCCTATATGCTCCGGGATGTTGTTACAGTGATGATAAACTGACTAACAGACACCTTCCTGAAACCTATATCTTGCTTTTACTTAGAGGCAGTCAATCCAATCTGATGCTCTAGGAAAAGGTGGGGAGAGAAAGCTGTGAAGATGGAGAGGTGTTTCCCTGGGAAATAGCTTGAAACTTAGCACCAGAAGCTGATTTTTAAATGAATTCTTACCATGTTCTCACCTACGTATCCAGTGCTGACAGTCTTTAAACTAGTATGCTTAGGTCAACCAGAAGGTGGACCACCTTCCCGTCCGTGTTGCCTATTTGCTAGAGAAGAGAAGGGTACATGCTGGCTGGAACTCAGAGAATCTAAAAATGTGACTAGAGAGAGCATGGAGGACATGTTGTGGACGGGGCTAGAGCTGGTGTGACTGGAAATATGTGGGAGGATCATGTAGGGCTGCCTGAGGAGATGAAGGAAGGAGAGAGAGAACACCGACTGGAAAAGAGAGGCTGCAAGGATAAAACAGGAGAGATGAGTCCTAGCGGGTCCCACACTCGTCTGTCAGTCTATACCTCTCTGACAGGTGAGCCCAGAGTCATGAATGAAGTGGAGGATGTTCCAGACCCAAATGACACTTTGGGAGCCCTTGCCCTCCCTGGGGAATGGATAGAGGGATACGGTGGGGGGAGGCTGAGGGAGGACTGGGAGAAGGGAAGGGAGGGGGATCAGTGGTGGCTATGGAATATATATATACATACGTACATATATGTACGTATGCATATATATAAAGAATTCCCATTGGAGACTGTATCCCTCACTATAGTTTGTATTTGGAACATCCCTTAATGATCCACACATTAAAGTCTTTGTTTGGGAGACTGTGGGATCTCCAGGAGGTAGGCCTGGTGGGTAGCAGGTACTCTAGAGACCCTTTCGTTTTTTCTCTTTACTTCCAAGTCACAATGAGGCAATCAGCTTCTTCTTCCCCATGCTCCCACTGTGGTGTACTGCCTTACAGAGGACTCGAAGTAGCAGGGTCCATTGACCATAGATCAAAATCTCTAAAACCGTGAGCCAAGCTCTCTCCTTATGATTGTTTCATGTATTTCACAAGAGTATTAGCAAGATCTCAACTCTACAGAGAAATTTCATGAGATGAGCTTCTGAAACTGTACATCTCTTGGCTTAGCTTTCGTGTAAAGCACACCACTTGGTCCTTTCTTTCTTCCCCAGCCCCAATACCCCATTGGCACTGTCTTCACTTAGTAATTCAGGACATCTTTTGGACTTGGCTTTAGTATAGTTTGTTACTGTTCTGGGTCCAACCTTTCAGCGCTACACTGGGGCTCTCCTTAGCACACAGATGCTGCATGTGACTGTAATAATATGATGTATGCTCCGTTCTTATATCCAGCATCACACTTAGTTTCTGTAGCTCCCAGCTTTTTGCTTCTTTCCTTTTCTCCATTGATGTCAGTAACTGACAGAGCCTTTCAGTTGGAACAGTTTGGCCTCTCACCAGTCTGATCTCTCGAGAGCTTCTCAGTACATGCTGCATCTCACCGACTCTGGTTCATTTAAACAAGTTCTCACACTTGCATGTACAGGCAAGTCAAGTACAGCCCATGATCTGGTTTTGTCAGCAGAGAAAAGGATCTGGGACCCTGATTTTCTAAATCCCCGTGGTGATGCCAATGCTGCTGGCCCATCCACCACCACACATCATGTAGTGGTATTTAAGGATGGGAAGATTATAAAGCTCTTCTGTAGCCAGCTCTACCCACTCCAGCTTATAATACTCTCCTCCTCTTCCTCCTCCTCCTCTCAGCAAAGTGATGGAGGAGGTTGTCTGTACCCCCTCTTGTTTTTCATCTTCTTGTTGGATTGATGTCTCTAAATCAGCTTTAAATCGGTGGAGGGCTGTGATGGGGCATTCTCGTCTTCTCATACGCAATTTCCAAAATTTTCTTCATCTTTTCCTTCTCGGTGCATCACTGAAATCATCTTGGGTGTATGGCCTATTGTGCTGTGTGGAGGAAATACTGGCAGACTGTAGTGATATTTTGTTTGTGTTCTGACAAGTAAAGCTTGCCTAGAGATCAGGGGGCAAAGCTAGCCACCAGTTAACCATAGAGACCAGACAGTGGTGGCACACACCTTTAATCCCAGCATTTGGGAGGCTCAGACCTTTGATCTCAGCTCTTGGGAGGAGGAAGCAAGAAGATCAGAAGTTCAAGGCCACCCTGGGCTACAAGAGACTGATTCAATCTAAAAAAGAAACAGCCAGGCAGGGAGACACATGTCTTTAATCCTAGCACCAGGGAGGTGGAGACAGACAGTGATATGTATGGCCCGGTGTAGAGAGGAGTATAAAGCGGGTGGAAACAGAAGCTGCGCCCCGTGGACCTAAGGGTAAAGAAGTCTCTCTAGAGCCTGGCTCCTTTGTTTCTCTGACCTTTCAGCATTTTATCCCAACGTCTGGCTCTAGGTTTTTATTATTAAGACCAATTAGAATTCGTGCTACAGTGAACTGTGAACAGCAGACACTGAGCAGGCTTCTTCCTTCACTAGAGAAACTACGCAGAGGCTTTCTCAAGGTTTTCCTGAGCTCAAGACTTCCTCCCTTTTGCCCCACATCTTTGACCAATGGAGCCCATCTGCCTATCTCCCCAATCCAAATCCCTAGCTCGTGAGTCAAAAGGAGCCAAGAGCCTGGCTGAAAAGAACCATATTTTCCAATTGTACAAAGCATTTGAAAATATTTATTGCTTACAACATTTACATTTTAACTGCAAATTTCTTTTGTTTTTACACTAAGTGGGTGAATTAGCTCTCTAAAAATAAAGCTTCTGAATTACAACAAATGTTTTACAGTAGTAATAGCTGAGGACACAGAAAGTTATTATTATTAAATATATACCTATGTTCTTCCCTATAGAAAACCCTTCTGCTTATGCTGTGGGTCCCGCACCACAACTGCCTCAAACAGTGGCTCAGTCCTCTGCTTCTCACAACTAAATTCTTAGGGTACTCTACACTGACTCAAAGACAACCCCACCCCACTCCCTCTTAGAGAGTCTGAACTGGAATCCAGCATTCACAGTTTTACTGAAATTGTACTTCTTGGGATGCAAGCCATCACCAAGTCACTGGGTTTCATGACTTCTTGGTCATTAGAGACACTTCGCTTTCGCGTCTAAAATATGGATGGTGTTACCCTCACGACGCTTCCTGCACTTCCAGACAGTTGAGGCCCGCAGATTCACCACCGGGCTAGTCATGGCAAGTCTTTCCTGTCTCCTTTTCACCCGCTCACACGACTGCACATGTTGCAGGCGAAGATAGATGTCCGGGGTTGCACGTTGTTTTCTCTCTCCCTTGGGGATCTCATCTATTTGCAGGGCTTTACCTGTTAGCCCAGGCTTGTGGTCAACCCACAACCTGCAGAGCTGACCTTTCTCTGCAGTCCTAGCCCTTGGATTTGCCTTTTCTTGTATCTAGTGTCACCTCCTAACTTTCTGCTTCCTAAGTCCTGTATTTCTGTTTGTAGCAAATACTAAGTTGTAATCATGATGGTTAAGAAATAATACATTTAGATTTTTTTTTTTTCTTTAAGACAGAGAAGTCATATGTTCTTCTTCCTGAGGTGGCAGGAAATTCAGTTTCCTTCCTCGTAGGGTCAAAGGTCATGCAGCTACCACTCATGTTCTGCAGCCGAAATGTCCCTAATCCCCACTCCTAGAGTATTTTAAGATCAAACCATTTTGTTACTTTTATATTAAACTAGTATTAGAATTTTAAATATTCATTTATCTGTGTGTGTGACCGTGCATGTGTGTGTGTGTTGTGTGTGTGTGTGTTGTGTGTGTGTGTTGTGTGTGTGTTGTGTGTGTGTGTGTTGTGTGTGTGTGTGTTGTGTGTGTGTGGTGTGTGTGTGTGTTTTGTGTGTGTGTGTGTTGTGTGTGTGTGTGTTGTGTGTGTGTGTTGTGTGTGTGTGTGTGGTGTGTGTGTGTGTTGTGTGTGTGTGTGTGTTAAAATGGGTGCTGGGAGCCACACTCCACTCAGTCTTCTGAATGAGTATGAAGTGATGTACACTCCTCAGTTGAACCATCTCTCCAGCACCACTCTGACTTATTTTAATTGAAAAGATGTGTTTTAGAAAGCTTCCCTAACCTTGCTTTTCCCCTTCCCACCCTGAAGAAGTCTACCCTAAAGTTTTTACAGGGTCAGTGCAAAAGGGAAGTCAGCTAGGAGCCACTGTGTCCTGGGGCAGTCTATGTGAAGAGCAGGCGAATGGCCTGTGTGCTCAGGGGAGGCAGCTGGAATGATGGCGGATGTGGGAAGTCAGAGTTCAAGAGGCTAAAAGGGAGAGGTGAGAGGAAAAGCACGTATCCGATCTGAGTGTCCCAACAGGGATGGGGGACAAATGTAGAATGAACCCATGACATCACATCAGATCAGACAGGGATTGAATGGTTCTTTATGTGTACATATACCTGCCAGTTCAGCCAGCCCAGAGTTATGAGAGCCACAGTGTCCCAAAGGCAAGGAGTAATGAGAGGCCCCAGGACCTGGCCTCAGTATATCATTCTGCCCTCAAGTGAGTGAGTGAGGGCCACCAACAAGCCGGAGGAGAAAGGAAGACACGGACTGGAGTGGGAAATGTTTGCAAGTCATATACCTGGTAAAGGTTCAGCATCTTAAAAGTGTGATGGATTTTTTAAATATGAATCTAAGAATCCATCAACGGTAACTAAATGAACTAAGCATATATTGATCACTTTCTTACTGCTGTGACTACACACCCAACAAACTCCGGGAAAGCAGTTTTGTCTCTGACTCACAGTCTCAGGGTACACAGTCCATCATGGCAGGGACTGCACAATGACTGTCATGTGGTTCTCACAGTCAGGAAGCAAAAAGAGAGGAATCTTAGTGCTGTTTCCTGCTGTGGAACTATGCTCTTATACACTGTCAATGTTTGTCACTGAAAATATTGGTTTCATAAAACATTGATTGGTCAAGTAGCTAGACAGGAAGTAGAGGCAGGGCTATAGACAAGGAGAATTCTGGGAAGCAGAAGAGAATGCTGTCATGAGAAAACATAGCAAGCCAGATGACTAAACATAAATAGAATCATGGGTTAGTTTAAGAGCAAGAGTTAGCAAGTAATAAGCCTGAGCCATAGGCCAAACAGCTTGTAATTAATATAAGCCTTTGTGTGATTATTTGGGACTAAGCAGCTGCAGGACTGTGTGTCTGGACCTCTGGGCTAGGCTGGGCCAGAAAACAAATGACTACAATTTGCTCTCTCTTTTTTGCCAGTCTGGGACCCCAGCCCTGGGGATCTTTCCTTGTTCTTTTAGCCCCTCTTGGAAATACACTTATAAACACAGCCAGTGCTCTGCTTCCATGAATACTCTAAATCCTTTGTACTTGATAATGACGGTTAACAGTCACAGTGGTATATATATCTACATAGTAGAATATTAATTAGCATTGTAAAGGAATGGACTGTTGATACAACAAAGATGGTGTTAGTATAGTTATACAGAGCAGAAAAAGCTAGTCAAAAAAGAGATCATACTGACTGATTGTATTTAAATGTCTCATAAAATGCAAACTAATTTATAAGGATTTCAGAGTGAATGTATAACGAGGAAGGAGATACATGGGAGTGTGAGGAAAATTTGGAGAGTTCTGTATGTCTGTTACTTTATTGGTATGATTTTTTTCAAGGCTATAAAATAATCTAACTATTTACTTAAACATATGCATTTAGATGATACTTCAATAAAGCTATTAAAATGATTCTATAAGGAGCTGGGAAAACGGCTCAGTCAGCACAGGGTCTGCTGAGCAAGCCTGAGGATCCAAATCTGGATACTAACACCCATGCAAAAAGTTAGTCTGATGGGTAAGGCTGGGACCCTTCTAGCCATGGGAAGGTGGCAACAGGAGACTCTGGGACTTGCTGGGCAACTGATACAGACAAAGCAGCAAGCCCCAAGTTCAGAAAGATTCCCTGTCTCACAAAGAAAGTGTACAGCAATTGATAAAGACACTTTATGTCTGGCCTCTGTATGTGCACACACTCACTCATGCATGTACATGCATATATATATATATATATATATATATATATATACTCAAACAAAAGAAAGATTTTGTAATACTAATGAAATATTTTGTATATTCAGACAAAGGTTGATATGAAATACATATGTGGATATGCTACTAAGTTTTGACAGACCTTAACATTTTTCTAATATTCTTTTAGATTTCTTTAAGGAAATAAATTATTACAGATACAGTTGAAACTTTCAGAACCCTTCCTAATCCAATTTCCCCTCCACTTCCTTCTGATTGCAATCATGGCCTTGACTTTTCTGATTATGGATCTTGTGCTGACTTTACTCTTTGTTTTTTTTAATCATGGTTTGCATATTGGAAATCTTTACATAATGGTAATTTCCTCTCAGAATTTGCTTTTTATAGTCACATTGTATTTTTTGAAATCTCTCCATGTTGCTATATACCACTTATTTACCGGTCTGCTTCATAAATATACACAATATAGTTAGCCTTCTCCTTTGGGTTTTAAGCTGTTTCCAGTTTTTCATTCTTACAAAGATTTGTCTCATCAGTGGCCTTGAGCATCGTTGAGAACTTTTCTCCGGCCTATAAATGGGAATCTTCTTGGGTCTGTCTTAGATGATTTCTGGGAATCTTGGTTTTACTAACTGTAGACCAAGTGGTCTGCACACAGCATTTGATACTCCTACGGGCTCCTCCTTGTCCACACTTGAGCCTGTCACACTTCGAAGTGTAGGCAGGAGTGATTCAGCTCCTTTTGGCAAGACATAATTTCTGAGTTTTCCAAGTACAGTGTGAAAGCATCTCATGAAAGCTGGCTAGCTACTTAGAGGGCATCAAATGAGTGAACTGGGCCGGAGGTCTCATGCTGCCTCTGATGGCTAGTTTTGTGTTTTGTTTTTTCCCCATTGTTTATTTGAAAAGCTTTTTTTCCCTATCTACTACTGTTCCTCTTCCCTTCCCTCCTTCCAATCCTTCCCAGTCCTCCCTCAGCCTCCCCACCCCATCCCCCCTTCCTTTCCCCAAGGAGGGCAAGGAGTTCCAGGGTGGGTCAATTCAATCTGACATATCCAGCTGAGGTAGGTTCAAGTTCCTCCTCCCAGTATCAAGGCTGGGTTAAATGTTCCTCTGTTGGGACTGGGCTCCGAAATGTCAGTTCATGCCCCAGGAACATAGTCTGATCCTACTGCAAGAGCCTCCACAAACTGCCCATGCCATTTGACTGGAGGGTTTAGTTCCTTTCCATGAAGGTTCCTCAGCTGTCATTTCAGAGTCAGTGAGCTCCCAATAGCTCCAGTCAGCATCTCCGTGGGTCTTCTAATCTTGATCCTGATCCCTTTGCTCATATACTCTCCTCTCTCTTCTGCTGGACCAGGAGCTCAACCTGGTGCTTAGCTATGGAAATCTGCTTCTACCTCTATCCATTGCTGGACGAAGGGTCTATAATGACAACAAGGGTAGTCATTCATTTGATTATTAGGGAAGTCCTGTTTAGGCACCCTCTCTACTATTGCTTGGAATTCTAGCTGGGGACACCTAGAATTGGATGTCCACAGTAGTGGGTCCTTGCCTGGGACATCTTGTAGATTCTTGGAGGCTTTCTTACCATTGTGTTTATTTCTAACCCCATAGTTGCTTCCTCTATCAAGATATTTCTTTGTTCTCTCTCTGTTGCTCCTCTCACTCAACCATCTCTGATGGCTAATTTTAAATGTTAAAATTTAAATTTAATCAATGGATTTGATTAAGGAGTGCCTGGGAAATGAGCGAGGTGCACCTTGGATGTATCAGTTATGATGTTTCCAGAAACACTCAGATCCTGTGGGTTCTGATCTAATGAGGGGATGAGCCCCTTGTGTCTATAACATGTTGGCATTATTAGTAGTTGGTAACAGGAGGAAGTGGGGTCTAGTTAGAGGAAGTAGTTTGGGGTGTATACCCTCAGGGCTAAATCTGTCCCTGATCCCTTTCTGTATTTCCCCTGTCGCTACACATGCCCATTGCCATATGTCAAGACCAAGCTCAGAGGCCAAAGAATTTTGGACTGAAAACCCTTAAATCATAAATCAAAATAAACCATCTCTCTCTCCCTCTCTCCCTCCCTCCCTCCCTTCTTCCCTCCCTCCCTCCTTCCTATCTTTCATTCTTTAGATCCTTCCTTCTGTGTTTCTGCTGGATATTTTGTTCACAGCAACTAAACGCTTACTAGTACAGAACCCTTTTCCTACTCTCCTGGAACCAGGAGCCTCTGGTGAATTCCAGCTTTTTAAGACACATGAATAGAGGCTCTTCAGGAAAGATAATTCAACCAAAAATTTGCAAAGAAGCAGGAAGGGTAATGAAAAAAACTCAGAGAAATGTTGAAATATCCAAAACTAGGTTGCCATAAAAATGGTAGCCATTGTTGTCAAACCCCATGTCATTCATTCCTTCCTGCAAGTGTTCAGGTGTCAGCTCTTAATTCAACAGCCTTCTCTAGTCCCTGTACTTACCCTACTCTCAACTCTCATCTCCCAGCGACGACCTGGGCCAACTTCTTTCTCTGATTTACTCCCACAACTACCTATTCCTCTCTTCCAAGGAGAACTAGGGAAGTCTTCTTAGAGGACCATGTTGAACCATGTGCTGACCTGTATGGGCCCTTTAAAGCTAAAGCACAGTGGCACAATTGACTGTAGGAATAGTGAAAAATCTTGCCACATGAACTGTTTCTTAATATACAACTGCCCGAAATTGATTCAGATTCAAATGTACGAAGAATTTAAGGTGTTTCTGGTATCATCCGCCTCTGTAGTGTCATGGAACTCCGCTATAGCCTTTTTTGGATTACACAACATACATATTTTGCACTGTGCACAGCATCATTAGGGCTCAGAGGTTAAGAGCACTGACTGTTCTTCCAGAGGTCCTGAGTTCAATTCCCAGCAAAACCACATGGTGGCTCACAACCATCTATGATGAGGTCTGGCGCCCTCTTCTGTAAAACTGTATGCATCATTACATGCAACACCAACCAAGGCTGTCCAAAACACATCTGCTCAGATTTAGGACTATGATATGTTATGCGTTGTAAGAGTTTTCCCGTTCATACAATTTTTTCTGATTGTATAGAAGCATTACAGTTTAATTACTAAAAACAAAGGTTTTAACATTTTCTTATCATTATTCCTCAGCTTGTAGGTATCAAATTAATGTATCTTTGGAGTGCATTATGTTAGAAATGTTTGATTTCTAAACTTTCTGATTGGTTTGCTGACTTGAGTCTTTAAAACAAGTTTTAAAATAAAATTTGCCTTGTGAAAACATACATCTTCCACTATGTACTATGTATGCATTCAAGGTGATGTTATCAACATTGATGATTATAAAATCAAAATGTCTATCAACTTTGAAAACATATTGAAGACCCTTTACATTCTACAGCACCAAACATTTAACTACAATTATTTTTTCTTTCTTTTTTTTTCTTTTCCACTCACAAGGACAATTTTATTAGAGTGTAAAAGGAAAACTCCAGGACAGGCAAGCTCTAAATCTCAACAGCTGCCTAGAGGAGGAAGATAGTGGAGAAAGAGAAAGGGTCATGCCCTCTGACTCAATCCAGAATGAAGGGCAGACATCAGACAAATAGCCATGGAGGAGATGGAAGCCCCAACAGAGCCCCATGGTAGCTCATGGGGACGGCCAAAATTTAATGCATTATGTATAACTAAGCACATCTACTCATCCATCTTATTACTATATAGATTTGTATTAATCTTTAATAAATAGTAAAGTTACCTATTTACCAAGGAATTGTTTTTAAATAAATTTCTTTATAAATTATTATCAATAACTGTTTGTATAGCTATTTTATACACTCAGAGTTGTATAGAAATTTCTAAAGTGAAAAGGAATTGTGAGTGGATATGGCTTAGATGACCCCTGTCTTTCATCTTCTCCTATATGCATTTAAATCTTATTTGCCTGATAAGCCCTTAGTTCTGGCTAGGAGGACCCCATCCTCTTACTGGCCCTGCCATTTTTCAGGCAGAAGTTCTCCTGAATGGATACAGCCTGTTTCCAGGCTTACCTTTACCTCTTCTTTCCTTTCTCAGCCTCTGTAAATCCTGACCACTGCTTTTCACGCTTTCAGAACTCAAGCCATGCACATACCCATGCCAGTCACTTGGGGAGTGAGCCCAGCTACCTTTACGACAGTTTTATTTTTGTATTTGACCTTTCACATATGTGTTTGTGTTTGGCTCTCTGTAGACAGATTTTTCTTTGGGCCACAAACTCCCAAAAATTGACACAGAAACTTATTAATCATGAAAGCTCATCTTTTAGCTTAGTCTTGTCTTATTAGCTTCTATAACTTAAATTAACCCATGTATTTTAATGATGCAAAGATGTGTTGCATTTTTTTATATATTTCATTTGTTTAACTCTGTAAAGCTGTGTTACTTTGCCTGGCTAAAACACCTAATTGCTCTAATTAAGAGCTGAACAGCCAATTGCTAGGCAGGAGAGAGAAATGGGTGGGGCTGGCAGGCAGAGAGTCATAAGAGGGAGGGGTGAGAGGAGGAGGAGAGGAGGACATCCGGACCAGTAGCCCAGCACACAGCCAGCCCCTGGGTAAGGGGGAAGGAAAGAGATACAGAATAAAGATAAAAGGCCCAGAGGCAAAACAGAAGAGTAACAGGCTAAGTTAGGAAAGCTGGCTAGAAATAAATGAAGCTAAGGTCAGGTATTCTTAAGTAAGAATAATTCTTCCTGTATTTATTTGGGAGCTGAGTGGGGGATCCGAGAGAGAGAGAGAGAGAGAGAGAGAGAGAGAGAGAGAGAGAGAGAGAGAGAGAGAAACCCTGCACCTTCTTCTGTCTAGTTATTGAAAACAGTCAGAAGGTACCTTGGCAAAGACACATCTTCCCAGTGGACAAATATATTCTGCAACATCTCCTCCTTTTGTTTAAATAAAAAAAGAAATAATTTAACTAACACAGTAAAACTATATACAATAAGAACAATTATCAGGGAAGAATTACATTCACCATGTCCAGTCCATTTGTATTTGGCAAATTTGAAGAAAATAGTGTATTCTTTATCCAATCTTGGTGAGTCCAAAGTTTTGTGCCTGGTTTACTTTCTATTTTAACTTGTATTACCAACCTAATGCTATCCTTTAGACTGCAAAAAACATTTTCAAATAAATAACTCAAGCTTTTATGTTTTTCAACTTTATAAATTTTATGTCTCTTGTGAGTTTTTTCCCTAAATGTGGTGACAAGAAAAGCTGTATACTTTCCAGTCTTCATCTCTATCAGAGAGACAAGAAGGATAAAATATTACCCAATTAAACAGGAAGTGCAGAGCACTTAACTAAACAACCTTAAATCTGTATTAACATACAACATATCTTAAACAAAAATAGAAGCATATCTAGAATGTTTTCTAATAAAAATAACCTTTAATTTATATCAATTTACAAAAGCCACACCAATGAAAAATATTTAAGATTATAAGCGTTTTAGTTTAAAATAGATTCAATAATCTACTCTTTCATTCTGCATTTCTATACCCTCCCTTTTTTCTCTCCAGGCAGAGATCCTGGAATCTAACCTATCTGGCTTACTTTCCTCCCTTGCCATGACAAGTGACAATTTGCAACCAACCCCCCAAACAATGATAAACATTCATAATCCACCAAACAAACTAAACCACCCACCCCACCTCTTGGGTGTATGTGTATTGCATTCTTCAGACTGCTTCCTGTTGTCTGAGGGTGACAGTATCCCCAGGAGACCCTGCAAAAATTGAGATAATGATTAAGTCCTGGGAAAGCTAGCTGTATCATTTGTTGTCCAGTCTCTGTGTGATAGGAAAATACAGGGCTTATCTGAAGTCCTGTACTATAAGGGTAGACCATCTCAGCTAGCAGCTTTGACATTGTTCTAAATGTAAAATCTTGAGGAAACTGCAGCAGAGGCTTTCTGAGAGGCTGGATCACCTGGGCTACTTGTGTTTATTGGTGACTGGTTTTTTCGTTTGTGTTTTTTTGAAAACACACAAACTTTTAAAGGTAACACATATGCATATTAACATAAGTACGTGCAGTGTGCACAAATCAACTAAAGATTTTTTTTGTTTTGTTTATGTTTGAGGAGGTAAAAGCATCTGTTAACATTATGTTTGTTTGGACTGTGTAACCAAACCTCTATACATGTCATCTGAAAGGATGACATGTAGTAATAAGACATGAGGACTCTGATGTCTCATCTAGTCTCAGAGCTGTTCTCCTGTTGAAAGATCAGCATATACATTACCTGTCCTGTAGTCTTTCTTGGCTTCTTACCTTTATGTCTGTAGCCAAGATTTTCAGAAGGTATCACCCAATCAAATATAATCATCATTAATTTTGAATAGCTTTTCAGTTCCTGTGTCAGCAAAAGCACAACCTGTTTCCCAACACAATACATTATCTGACATCCATTCTAAAGTTAAGAAAAATCTTTCCCCAACCCTTTACTCTGAGCCTGTGTCTGTCCTTAGGGTTGAGATGTGTTTCTAGTATGCAGCAGAAGGATGGCTTCTGTTTTTGTATCCATCATGTTAGTGTGTGTCTTTTTATAGGAGAATTGAGTCCATTAATATTAAAGGATATTGGTGTTGTCATCCTAATATCTAGCAAAGTAGACTTCAAACTTAAATCAATTAAAGGAGACCAGGATGGACATTACTTATTTATCTCAGGATAAGTTGACCAAGATGAGATTTCAATCCTAAATATTTATGCCCCTAATATAAGGACAACTATATATGCAAAAGAAACACTACTAAAGCTCAAATCCAACACCAACTCTGACACCCTAATAGTGGAAGACTTCAATACCTCACTTTTACCATTGAATAGGTCAACTGGACAGAGACTCAACAGAGAAATAAGGAGTCTAACAGAGGTTATGATGCAAATGGATATAATAGATATTTATAGAAGCTTCCACCCAAATGCAAAGGAATATATATATTTCTCAGAAACCACATGGAATTTCTCTAAAATTGATTACATAATTGGTCATAAAGCAAACACCAACAGATAGAAAACATGGAAATAATCCCTTATATCATATCAGACCACCAGGGCCTAAAGTTAGAGTTTAACATAATCAAAAATTACAGAAAGCATACCAACTCATGGAAACTAAACATCATTGAACTGAACCATCTCTAGGTCAAGGAAGAAATTAAGAAAGAAGTCAAAGTCTTCCTAGAATTTAATGAAAATGAATCCACAACATACCCAAATTTGTGGGACACAATGAAAACAGTCTTAAGAGGAAAATTTATAGCACTAGCTGTCTATATGAAAAACCTAGAGGAATCCCACATTAGAGAACTAACAGCACAGCTAAAAGCCTTAGGACCATTAGAAGCAAACTCACCTAGAAGGAGTAGATGGCAGGAAATAATCAAACTTAGAGCTGAAATCAATAAAATTGAAACAAGAAGAACAATACAAAGAATCAATGAATCAAAGAGTTGATTGTTTGAGAAAGTCAACAAGATAGATAAGTCCTTATCCAAACTAACCAAAAAGCAGAGAGAGTATCCAGATCAAGAAAATCAGAAATGAAAACAGGTACATAACAACAGACCCCCAGGAAAATCAGAGAATTCTCAGGTCATACTTTGAATATCTATATTCTACAAAAATGGAAAACCTAGAAGAAATGGACAGCTTTTTGGACAGGTACCATTTACGAAAATTAAATCAAGATCAGATTAAATACATAAACAGACCTATAACCCTAAAGGAAATTAAAGCAGCCATTGGAAGCCTCCCAAGTAAAAAAAGTCCAGGTCCAGATGGTTTCAGTGCAGAATTCTATCAGATATTCAAAGAAGAACTGTCACCAATACTCCTCAAACTGTTTCACACAGTAGAAACTAAAGGAATATTGCCAAACTCTTTTTATGAGGCCACATTTACCCTAATACCCAAGCCACTCAAAGATGCAACAAAGACAGAGAATTACAGACCAATTTCTCCATGAATAGTGATGCTAAAATTCTCAACAAAATTCTGGCAAACCATATATAACAACATATAAAAAATATTATCCACCATAATCAAGTAGGTTTCATCCCAGAAATGCAGGGATGGTTCAACATATGGAAAACTGTAAATGTCATCCATCACATAAACAAATTGAAGGAAAAAAAAAACCCATGATCGAATTCTTAACACTGAAAAAGTCTTTGACAAAATCCAACACTCCTTTATGATAAAATCTCTGGAGAGATCAGGAATACAGGGAAAATATTTCAATATAATAAAGGTGATTTACAAGAAGCCGACAGCCAACATCAAACTTAATGGAGAAAAACTCAAAGCAATCCCACTAAAATCAGGAAGTAGACAAGGATGTCCTCTCTCCCCTTATCTATTCAATAAAGTTCTTGAAGTTTTAACTAAAGCAATAAGAGAACGAAAAGAGATTAAGGGGATACAAATTGGAAAAGAAGAAGTGAAGTTATCTCTATTTGCAGATGATATGATGCAGATACATAAGTGACCCACAAAATTCTACCAGAGAACTTCTACAGCTGATAAACACTTTCAGCAATGTAGCAGGATACAAGACTAACTCAAAGAAATCAGTAGCCCTGCAATACACTAAAGATAAAAGGGCTGAAAAAGAAATAAGGGAAACATTTCCCTTTATAATAGCTGCAAATAGCATTAAATACGTTGGAGTAACTATAACCAAAGAAGTAACAGACCTATTTGACAAAAATTTTAAATCACTGAAGAAATAAATTGAAGAGGATATCAGAAAATGGAAAGTCCTCCCATGTTCCTGGATAGGTAGGATCAACATAGTAAAAATGTCAATTCTACCAAAAGCAATCTACAGATTCAATGCACTTCCCATCAAAATCTCAACACAATTTTTTTACAAACATTGAGAGAATATTCAGTTTCATTTGGAATAACAAGAAAGCCAGGATTGCCAAAACATTTTTCTCAACAAAAGAACCTCAGGAGGCATCAGCATCCCCCACTTCAAGTTATACTATAGAGCTATGGTAATAAAAACAGCCTGGTACTGGCATAGAAACAGACTTGTGGATCAATGGAATCAAATTGAAGATCCTGACATTAACCCCAAAACCTTTGAACACCTGACCTTTGACAAAGAAGGTGCCTTGGCAAAGACACATCTTCACAGTGTACAAATATTCTACAACATCTCTCTATTAAAATTATTGCATCCTAATTCATGCTGTAGAGATGTTACTCCATCCAGCTGATCATACCAATAAGCTAATTGCAGTCAAATAATCTGAGGAAATGTTCTACATTATGCTCCCCCCTTAGAAGATATATAATTCACATTAGCATACTAGAAAATATTCTTGTACAGAGGAAACTCAGCTTAATAGATTTCTAAACTATATTTGCCAAGATCTTTTCCTTCTGCAATAATATGGATGCTCTTCAGAATTTGGTACCCCTTAGAGGAGACTTTGGGAAACATGGAACTGACTGATAAATTCTGTATCCATTATGATGACACTAAAATGGGGCCAAACCTGGCATCCTAGTGCTCTGGATATTGGGAATAGTTGGCAAGTGCTTGTGGAGCTAATTTTGTGCAGTCTTTGAAACACTGTAGAACAGATAACCTTGTTTTTATGACTTACTAATTATCTTGGTAAGCACTCTGAAACTCATGGAATTTTCTAAGTCCTTTATGCTTCCCTGTCTGAGAGGAACAATCTGACGTATATATATTAGGAACAGAAAAATTTGTGGATTTTCCACATCTTATGTTATTTTCATTAGAAGTAGTACTCAGGACAAAACTCAGGAGTCATCTAAACTCCTTGAAAATCAGAGAGAGCTGAACAGGAACCATTGTTTGCTGTGAAATCATGCTTTTACACTGTAAATATTTGTCACTGTAAATATTGGTTTAACAAAATGCTGATTAATCATGTAGCTAGACAGGAAGTAGAGGTGGGGTAGCCAGACTAGGAGAATTCTGGGAAGTCGAGGAGCAGAGCGACAGATGACAGCGAGACACAGAAAGCTAAATGAGAATGCTGCACTGAGCAAAAAGGTACCAAGCCATGTGGCTGAGCATAAACAGAAATATGAGCTAACTTAAAGTATTAGAGTTAGATAGTAATATGCCTGAGCCATAGGCCAAACAGATTATAATTAATATAAGTCTTTATGTGATTATTTGGGACTAAGTGCCTGTGGGACTGCACTCCAGACCTCGGGGCTAAGAGGGCTCAGAAAACTTCTGACTACAGTTGTTGTTGGTTGTTTATGCTCTTTTGGGGAGACCTGCCATTCAGATCCTAAATAAATCACACATAGAGGTTTATTCTTACTTATAAATGTCCAGCAGTATTTTGGCTTATTTCTTGCCAACTTTTCTTAACCTAAATTAGCTCATATACCTTTTGCCTCTGGCCTTTTACCTTTTTCTATTTCTGCATATTTTTCTCTCTGACTCATTGCTGGTTGTGTAGATGGGTGGCTGGCCCCTTACATTCTCCTCTTCCTTCCTTCTATATATTCTCTCTGCCTGCCAGCCCTATCTAGCTTTTCTCCTGCCTTGCTATTTGCCATTCAGCTCTTTATTTGACCATCAGGTGTTTTAGTCAAACAAAGTAACACAGCCTCACAGAGTTAAACAAATGCAACATAAAAGAATTCAACACATCTTTGCATCATTAAACAAATATTCCAGAGCCTAATAAAAGTAACATATCTTAAAATGATATTCTACAAAATATCATTTCAGATTTTACACAGATAAATTAAACTTCTAGTTGAACTTTTTAAATGTGTCTCTAGATGTACTTCTGTCAGGATGTTGGATACAAATACTATAATGGCTTGAATTTGAATTTCAGTTAAGAAAAGTAACTATAATAAGTTTAATAGCCAAAATTGTGGTAGAATTACTAGGAGTTTGAAGCCAAAGTTTGAGCTTGGAATTAAGAAGTAAATATTTTTATAGGCTACTAACAATGAGTTGATAATTTAAGTTAATAAGATTTTATCTTAAATTTCTTTTATGGGTAATATAAATATTATCCCTATTAGATCACATGTTATATGATGTGATAGCTATGTATTGTATAGTAAGGACACCATATAACACAGTATAATTCAACATGTACAAAATGTTATATGGCAAAACTTAAATTTCTTCTCATTATTTCCACTAACCAGCCTTCTATAGAGGCATTTTTAAACATTCTAAAAACACAGTGTGTACATGTAAGGACATGTGGTGATTTGAATAGGAATGGCCCTCATAGACTTACATATTTGAATGCTTGACCCATAGGAAGTAGCACTACTAGGAAGTTTAGCCGTGTTGACATATGTGTGGCCTTGTTAGAAGAAGTATGTCACTATGGAGACGGGCTTCGAGGCCTTATATGCTTAAGCTATGCCCAGTGTGGTACATAGTTTTCTTCTGCCTGTGGATCAAGATGTAGAACTCTCATTTCTTTCTCACCACCATGTCTGCCTACACACTGATATGCTTCCTGCCATGACGATAATAGACTAAACCTCTGAAACTGTAAACTGGCCCCAATTAAATGTCTTCCTTTATAAGAGTTGCTGTAGTCTGTAATAAATAGTTTCTGGTCCAGACTAGCCCCAAGATATGAATCAGCAGTCCCAAAGTCCCAAAGAAAAACATAGAAGCTTACATTAATTTCATGCTGATTGACTTATAGCTCAGGCACATTGCTAGCTAACTCTTAACTCTTAAACTAATCCATGATTAGCCAAGTGGCTTAGTAACTTTTCACAGAGCAGCATCCTGGTCTCCTCTCTTCTGCATCTCTGCCTGACTCTTCCTCTTCCCAGAGTTTTCTTAGTCTGGTAGCCCCTCCCACACTTCCCGTCTGCCTTCTGGCCAATCAGTGTTTTATTAAAACAGTAGGAGAGACAAATATTTACAATGTACCAGAACGTAATCTCACAGTGGTCATGGTGTCTCTTCACAGCAATAATAATAATAATAATGCTGAGTAAGAGTACAAATTTATCCTGTTTAAACTTCCATATTTAGAAATTTTAAACTTTTTAATTTATTTCATTAAAATACCTTTACATTCAATATATCTTTATCATATTCTTTCCTAACACCTGTCAGATCCTCCTGCCTCCTCACCTATGGAACTTTATTTCTCTCTCTCTCTCTCTCTCTCTCTCTCTCTCTCTCTCTCTCTCTCTCTCTCTCTTTAAACAAAGCCAATACTCTCTCTCTCTCTCTCTCTCTCTCTTTAAACAAAGCCAATACTCTCTCTCTCTCTCTCTCTCTCTCTCTCACACACACACACACACACACACACACACACACACACACACACAGAGAGAGAGAGAGAGAGAGAGAGAGAGAGAGAGAGAGAGAGAGAGAGAGAGAGACTATGAAGACTGTTTTGCTGGCAACCCTAGTGTGTAGTTGACATACCCAGTATACCCAGTGATACTTCACTGGAGAACACTCATTTTTTTCCTTTTCCAGCAGGTATCAGTTGCAAATAGTTTTTGCTAGGGGTAGAATTCTGTGTGTATTTTCTCTTCTCAATGTTGGTTTGAATCTGTACAACTTGTCCAAGTCTTATGTGTACTTTCACAGTCCCTGTGAGTTCGTGTGCACATCACCTTTGTTATGTTTAGAAGATGCTATTTTCTTGAAACCATCTACTACGTTTGGCTCTTATCAACTTTCTGCCTCCTCTTCTGTGTAGATGCCTCAGCCTTAAGGGTGGGTATGATAAAGACATCCCACTTAGGGATGAATGCTCCAAAGCTTCTCATTATCTTCACATTATCTAGTTGTGAATCTTTCTGTTAATTACTGTCTAGTGCAAGAAGAATCTTCTCTGTTGAAGGCTAAATGATACTTTTATGTATGGGTAAAACAATATGATATTAGGAGCCATTTAATTACTATGTTCCTTTATTAGGATATTAGTAGTGGCTTTTCCTTTAGGGTCCCTGATATATCTAGGTTCTTGGCCACTTTAGCAGTGTCAACAGTGTCTAATGGATGGGACTTTAAATCTAATTTTAAAAAAAAAGTGGTTGGTTACTCCCATGACATTTGTGCCACTATTACACCATGTGTATTGCAGGCAAGTCAGAGTTTTGGGTCACAGAGTTTATATCTGAGGATGATATTGATGTTTACTTTATTCTTCTGGTAGTGTGAAAAGTATCTTTCTGCACCATGAATGCTAGTCAGTAGGGGTGAAGCTTCTAGTTAGGTCAATTTCTCTGTGTTTAATGACATATGTGTTGTCTTCAGAAATAGAGCCTAACTGTCATTGTATCAATAGCCTTGACAATAGCATGTTTGGAGATATTTACGGGACCCTTTGCCAGTGATTCAAGAATATGTAACCTAATCCTGGCATTTGGTTTTACTTGGCTGGATATAATGTCTAGTTGGGACATTGTCTCTCTCATTGTATGTCAGATGTGACTCAGTTAGTAAAGTGTTTGCCTAGAATGCTATTTATACTTCTTAACTTTTTTGGCTTGATATGTATTGGGTTTATATTTATTTCCTTCTAATAGTTTCAATGTATTTTGATGATTGGGGTACCATCATCAAATTTCCATAGTAAATTTTATTTAATTTATTTCAAATTGTGTATTATTTTATTTTAATTGGTTCTTATAATTTTAGCAGTTGTACTATTTAAAATAGTCCATCATTGATCTGTGAGGATGCTAATACTACACAAGATATTACTCAATTTTATTTTTAACTAATAGTACAGCTAAAAATAACTTGGACTTCTCATATACAATAGATCAAGCATTCTTATGAGTGAAATGATCTATCATACTTTTAAAGTAGGAATGCTATGCTTTCTTTGTCATTGTTCCATTTGACATCATATTATTGATTTGTAAAAACTCTTTATATACTGCCTGTGATTAATGTTGACATAATTGAATGTAACTTCTAGTGCTGGTTCCTGAAAGAGACGTTAAATCATAATTTTTTTCCTAGCATGTCATTCTGCAGCCTCAAGTTTTTGCATTATAAATTAGAAGCAATGTTAGAAAACATGTTTCCTTCCTTTTGAAGTAGCTTTTATAAAGTATTTCCCAACAAAACAAGGCCAAACTCACAAATTAGTAATCTGCTATCTTCTTCCCGCACTTTACCTTTGTGTGTGCTGTGCTATAATGGACATAAGCAGCATACTTGCCATGGCTTATAAGATTTACCCAAAGAACAGCCTAGTCATTTCTTTTGGATCAGAAACCATTCCTTTAGGTCAAAGGGTTATCTAAAGACTAAATATGGCCACACATATTTTATTTGGTCATCATGATACTGTGAAAAAACAAACAGCTTCTCCTGAGGAAACACACACACACACACACACACACACACACACACACACACACACACACGGTGTTTCCACATGGCAAAGACTTTTTTAACCTGTCCTTACTAAGCCTCGAAGACAGATATTTTTGTTTTTCCTCAGCCCAGCCTGCTTCCCTCTCTAACTACCTGCCTGGCTCCTGGGGGGTTTGTCTTTGCAACCTTTAACCCTCTGCTCCCAGAATGCCCCACCCATTTTCACTTCTCTCTGATACCAGCGTGCTTTTCCGCTTTGAGACGCACAGTGGCCTGTTTATTGGACTCTGTCTCGTGTCCTCATATCCCCCATCTCAGCACGTTCTTAGCAGTGCAGTCTGTTCTTTGGGATGCCTTCCCACACTTTGGAACGACAACAGTCTGCTCTACCGGGGCACGCATTGTAAAGCAGTTTAACAGGCTTTCACAGGCTTGGGAAAGATGAACTGAAGCATATTGAAAGTGTCTCTGGGGCACCATTGACACAAACACATCTGCTTGGCTGGAGCGTGTGGCCTCAGGGTTGTTATGTGTGTTGCATCCCCCTGCTTCTCTGCCATTTCATCCTCCTCAGTATCCACAAGGACCACAGCCTCAGCCTTGTAGTGTGTATCCATATTGCAGGCCTCTTGGCTTCAATAGCATTTTTTAGAATGCTTTTCTAAAGTGTAACTCTAGTTTAATCCACTGGCACCACACTTTAAAAACTTTCAGTCGATCCTGTTATTGAGAGAAAATGTTTCTCTGTTAACCAGGCTCCCTAGGTGTTTATACTGGGGCCTTGGGACTTATTTCCAGCTCATCTGTGTACTTTTGGTCTAGGTGCCTCAGTCTGTCGTTCTCGAAGACTGCTAAGAGCATTTTGTCCCAAGCTGATGCAAATGAGGCTATCTTTAACTGAAAGGTCTATTCCTCCCATGTCAGCCAGCTTGTTCTTCAAGCTCTGTTAATAACGGGTAATATTGATTATCAACCTGACAGATGTAGAATCAGTAAGTCTTCATGCATACCTGTGAGGCTTAACTAGATTAGGTTAGCTACTGAGCTTGCCTGTGAGGGTTTAACTAGACTGGGTTAGCTACTGAGCATGCCTGGGAGGGCTTAACTAGACTGGGTTAACTACTGAGCATGTCTATGAGGGCTTAACTAGACTGGGTTAGCTACTGAACATGCCTGGGAGGGCTTAACTAGACTGAGTTAGCTACTGAGCATGCCTGGGAGGGATTCTCTAGATTAGGTTAATCCTCCCACAGACTTGAGTCCTGGACTGAACGATAAGAAGAGGAGCTGAACCCTAGGAAACTTACGTCTCTAACTGTGGACACAGGTGACCAACTTCTTCAAGTTCCTGTGTCTGTGAACTTTTCTGTGGATACAGATTATTCCTTCAAACTGTGAGCCAAATAAGCCCTTTCTCCCTTATGTGGCCTTCACTGGACTATTTTATCACATCACAGGAAAAAGCAGCTAACACGATCTCCAAGGCAGTATCCCTTTCTCTATGGAGTCTTCCATTTTCCCTTAGTCCCTGCTGCCCTCTTAGCCTGGGCACCACAACCAGATTCTCTCTCACTGCTCTGTGAACTCTTCGGGGTTAAGAAAATCATTTACCTTATGTCTCCAGACACAATCTCACTGCTTGGTGTTTAGTAAATACTTAGTAAACGAAAAAAGGAGCCATTTACCTTTAACCTCTGTTATCAGCCAGTCAATAGAGTCTAAAGAATTTGTATTTTCCCCTTTGCAACATCTTCCCAACCAGCCTGGCCACTGCTGTCAAGATTTTCCATTGATCTCACTTTTCCTCAACATGGTACTGGCCGCCCTGTGTGGCTGGACCCCTTGCCTCCATCCCAGATTCAGTTGTTACCTTTCAACTCTGTCGTAGCTGCTGTTCTGTTGCTGAGAAGAGAAGCCATGACCAAGGCACCTTATAAAAATTGGGGACTTGCTTTTATAGGCTGAGTCCATGATTATACTTCTGGGAAGTGTGGAGACAAACAGGCAAGAATGGTACTAGAGCAGTAGCTGTGAGCTTACCCATACATGAGAGAGAGAGAGAGAGAGAGAGAGAGAGAGAGAGAGAGAGAGAGCGAGCGAGCTTGGCATCTGTTCCTGAAACCTCAGATCCCATCTCAGTGACACACCTCTCCAACAAAGCCACACCTCCTAAGCCTTCCCCAGTATTACCAGCTAAGAACCAGCATTCTCATTCAAACCACCACAAAGCCTGACTATGGCAACAGTTCAGCATCCTGCAAATCTCTGCTCTCTGGCTACACTTGTTTCCCATTCTGGCTTGAAGATATTTTCCAACCTCCTTCCAATGGCTGTGTGCTGGGACAGCTTAGAAAGGCTTCCCTTTCTAAGCCTTGCCTGACATCCACTGAATCCAAAGTCCGCCATGTCTCCATGTGACTTATCACATTGTGACCTTCGTCTCTTCTGCAGTCCCAGCTCCAACCCCGCTCTAAGCTCCCCTAGGACAAAAACTTTCTTTTTCATTTTTTGACAATGGTAGGAGAGCAAATTTTTTGTGTCAACTGGATTTTTAATAAATGTGAAATGAGTAAAGCTAACAGAAAAAAGATGTCCAGTGTGCTGTACACAATTCACCAAAGTATATGATGCCTAGCCCTCTATTTGCATTTGAGTTGACCCATCCATTTCAAATTAGTATGCATAATAACAAAAGTTAGAATAGTGATGAACATAGAAACCCCATGTTAGGCTGTTTCAAATATAGGAAAGTTAATATAGGGGGTTGTTTCATGGTAGTAAGAGACCAGGAGAACGAGGCAGGAAGCAGAGGCCATCTGGCTATTTATTAGTAAATATTGAAAGAGGATGTTTCACAGGCTCAGAGAAAACCTGCTATGACCCTGAGGATGTGGGGCAAAATGGGACACAAGCATTATCAGAACCTGGTTGCCTAGGAAGAAGCGAGTGGCATTCAACCAGATTAAAGGCCCACACGATTCTAAAATTGTTCCCAGTGGGCAAATGTTGAAATGTAAAGGTGAAAAGTAGAGACACCCTGGAGAGTCAGGAGAGTTAGCAAAACCCAGACTTGCAAAGGGGACCTATCGTGTCTAACTGCATGAAATTTGAATAGCCAGTCTGCCTGTCATAAATGGGCTTTCTGGAATGTAACAAGACATTGTGGAGGCTGGAGGCCAACATTTAAAAGAGTGTTACTGTCCTGGGTTGCCATCTCTCCAGGTTCATGTCTTGTCTTGTTATGTTCATAACTTGTCTCAGGTCTCCCGTTTCTGCTCAGCTTCTGAATTTCATGATCATCAGCTCATGCAGCAGCTAGGGGATGCTGGGAGCCACTTAAAAACATTTAAAGTTTAGAGTCTTAAGAAGTGGTTAAAATAGATGTGGAAATAGCATTTTATTGAATGTTCACAGTGCCCCAGAGCTGTGTTTATCAACTTTTTTGAGTCCTCAATCAAATCAAACATGTAGTAGTAAGGGCTCTCTGTGGTGTCTAATGTATAACAGTCATCATTTTGTACCTATTGACTTACAACCAACTCATTTAATTTTCTAAAAATGTGTCTGAAGTGGGTTTTAGTCTGAGATTATTTGAAATCACTGATATTCAAACATTTTTACCTATAAAATAGTGATTTAATGCAAGTCAACCTAATATAATCACTTTTGAACCAGTTTTACAAAAGACCAGGAAACTGAAGCAATAGATCTTACCTAAAGAACCGACTCAGGAAGAACTCAAATGCAGGCAAGTCTGTGCCTCACTGATGCTCCTACTGATTGCTTCTGAGTGGCGCCATCTCATCCTCTTCTGCAGATGAAGAGCCTGGGGCTTGGACACTTAGGTCACAAAGCCAGGAGTGGTGCTCTGGACTTCTGGGCCTGTCTGACAACTCTGCCTTGCCTCTGCCCTCTTTATTCCACGTTCATATGGTTGATGCAAACCATGCTCACAGTGGGAAGTGGGTTAATTCTTCCAGCTTGTTACTCAGGTGTGGCTGTCATGGTGATGAGTTGGTTACTTGCAAAGTTATTTTGCTGGAAACATTGTTTCATGGATTGTTTTGCCATCACACAATGATATCAGAGATGATGCAAACAATGCCATCCTAAATTACCTGAGGTGTTGTCTAGACACTTCCCCCAATGCCTTAACCAGTACATTCTTCTTTAAAAACTGCCTCAAAGTCATATTTGCTCACCTGTGGGAGATTCGCAGCTTGAGACCACTCCCCATGCTCCCTTTCCTGATTTATTAAGTCTGCTGCTAGTTGGTAGGGACCTGACTATCAATAATATGAACACGTCTGCTTTATTGTATTTTCAGCCTATCCAAGAGGTTTGACTCTTTAAAAAGCAACTAACTGATTTTATGTGTAATCGTATTTTGTCTGCATGTATGCCTGAGTAATACATGCGTGCTTGGTGCCCTCAAAGGTCAGAAGAGGGTTTCAGAGCTTCTGAAACAGGTGTTTTGAATGATCAAAAGCTGCCATGTGGGTGCTGGGAATCAAACTAGGGATTCTGCAAGAGCAACAGTGCCCTGCCCTTAACCTTTAAGGCATATTTCCAGCCTAATTTTACATTTACTTATTTATTTGGGGTGGGGAGATGCACGTGTAGAGGACAAAGGACAAGTAGGAGGAGTCAGCCCCTCCCACCTTGTGGGTTCCAGAGTCCAAACTCAGATCTTCAGCCTTGGCAAGCGCCTTTACTGTCTTACCAACCCCCAGTCAAGTGTTTTGCCAGATGCCTAGGGAGTTCTAGGTCTCTTGACCCGGTTGGGGGGAGGGGAGGTTAATTTAGTTTGGAGTATAGCTACTCACAGTGTAGTGTGGTGGATATTTTTATGTCGATTTGACATAAGCTAAAGTCATCTGGGAAGAAAGCACCTCAATTAAGAAAATGTTCCCCTAAGATCAGGCTGTAGGCAAGCATGTAGGCATTTTCTTAATTAGTGATAGATGGGGGATGGGGATGGGCAGAGGGACCAACCCATTGTGGGCAGGGCCATTTCTGGGATAGTGGCCTTAGGTTCTATAAGAAAGCAAACTGAGCAAGCCATGAGAAGCAAGCCAGTAAGCAGTACCCTTCCATGGCCTCTGCATCAGCTCCCACCTCCAGGTTCCTGCCCTGTTTGAGTGCCTGGTCTGACTTCCTTTGGTAATGAGCAGCTATAAGTAAGTGTAAACCAAAGAATCCTTTCCTCCCCAACTTGCTTTTGGTCACTGGGTTTCATGATAGCAACGGTAGCCAAATAAGTCATGTGGTTTTCTGACTGGCATTGTGGCTCTCACCTGTGAGCTTGTTTCATTGCAAATATCTGGGCTTCCTTTCACACTCACTGAGTTAGAATTTGGTGAAGGGGGCCAGAGGTAAGAAAAAGGAGCCTGTATTTTGAAAACATTCTCATGAAATTCTTATGCATACCAAACTTTAAGAAGCCTCGCTACCTTAGCCTTGTGGCCTAGATGAGGAAGTAGTATTCTTGATCTTGAGTCTGGAAGAGCACCTAAGAGCAGGTTAGCAGTGGAAGAGGATTAGTGTTCCAGGCTGTGAGGACAGTATATGCCAAGTTCTCAAAGTCCACAAAAGAAGGGTCTGTGGGAGGAAGCAGTGGTTGTGTGTTGAATGAAGAATCATAGTGAAAAAAAAGTCATCAGAAGGTGTGGAGCTGAGCCCTGTGAGTTCTGAAGCAAGAACACGGGGAAGAAATGACACAGTGAACGTGCATGCAAGTCTCACAGCACTCAGGGTGTTGCTCTAAAGAGGATGAGAACCCCCAGGAAGCCTCCAGGAATCTGTTGTTGGGCTGTGTGGCAGGAAGAACTGCCTCCCAAGCCACATTGTTATGCCTGTCCTCCAGGAGGCAGGTTAGGTGGAATATTTTAAACTGTCTGGAGTCTTTCCTGGAAGAATGTGGACCAGAGCATGAGACTGATTGCAATAGACTGGGTGGAGTTTCTCCCAGTGAGAGGGCTGAAGATTTAGACCCACTATGGTTTGGAATGTGCCACAGACTCCTGTTGTGGATGCTTGCTTGGTCCCAGCTTGTATAGTCTTTAGAGCTTTCAGGCTTAGGCCAGACTGATAGAAATGGGAAATGTTGGGACTGGCCTCTGAAATTTATACTCATTTCTGTTTTGACCTTGTCTCTCTTGCTTCTGGTTCTGCACCATGTAAACAATCTGCTACCACACAACCTCCCTGCAGTGAGGTCAGCCTGCTGTGCCTACCCCACCATGGTAGAATGAGAGCCAAAAGTACTGCATGTACTTTGGTCACAGTTACTGGGAAAGTAACTAATAGAAAAACCTAAGACAAAAGGACTTAGTCACCCTTAAATAGGAGGGCAAGACTTTATCCAATGAAAGCCTACTGCCCTGAGTAACTCAGGAAAGTTGAAATTGCTGAGATCACTAACATGTAAGGATGGTGAGGTTAGTGTCAAAGGGAACCGAGGTGAATGACAGGGTTCTTCCTGCAATTCCCCCCCCCCCATATTCATCCACTGTTCTGTTTCCTGTGTTTATGTCTGCTAAGTGTGGTGTATAAATTGAGAGGCATGTTAGGGAGCATTGTTGTGACCTCACAGGACCCAGAGAGAAGGGCATATTTTTACCTCTCTATATCCTGTAGGCTCTGGTTGGGAGTTGTGACTAAGAAGAGCATTTGCAGAAATGAAGGAAGCACTCCAGAGGAGGTAAACCTGAGGGTGATGGAAAGCTCCTTTATCACCTCACAGTTTGAGAAAGCTCTTTTGAAGGACAGAGGGAAGCTGCCATCATCAGGAAGCTGTCTTCCTGCCTGGCTCCTGTAACAGTGGAGTATAAAGCCTCCCAGGCCAATAATCAAAACCACCCTGAGGGCTCTGGGCTTGACAAGGCACTTCCTCCTTAGAGGAGGCCATTGGTCAGCCAGATGGTGAGCATCCTTGATGGGCTCCACATACCAGAGCAGAAGGCACCCAAAATGACAGAGGGGCATTAAAACATAAGCTGCTCTTGGAAACCTGGGTACAAGACCTGGAGGCTTGTGGCTATTTTAGCTGTAGTGCTTTTGATAGATTCCAGAATATATTGTGTCCCCACCCTCTTCACAGTGAGTAAATCCTCTATCCTCCAGTAGGATTGGCAAGCTAAAATCCAGCAAATGTCCATTTAAATTTCAGAAAAACAACAAATAATGCATGATTATTGCCTAGATATTGGGAAAAATTTCCTAGTCATGGGGTATCCTATATCTTATATGTGCTAGGTCCAGCTCTCAAGGGCCCTTTAAAGGACAGGTACCTATTTCTTGTGATTCTTTTAGTCTTTTATGTTGGGATTCTTCTCTCACAGGTGGAAACTTTCCATATGTCTCAGAGGAATGGATGTTTCTCCAGGCATCATCTTTGTTGATATATGGCCATCTATGAAGGAAACTGATGCAAGAAAGCATGGCGGTTAGTTAGCTCTCCATTCCTCCCTAGGCCTTAGCTGTGCAGGTCTAGCCTGTGGCCTGGAGGCCAGGAGGAGTCATATGCACAGCATATGTAAGTGCATATGTAAGAAGAGTGTGAGCACTGCTTTCATTGCAAACTCCTTAGTGGATTAGCTGAGGAAGGGGTTTCATAGAACTGTTCTTTCCTGAGCAACATACTCAGCCTGAGACCTGGATAAACCATTCCCCTAACTCCAGACCCTTAATCACTGCAACCTTTTGCCTGGGGAGTTTTGAAATTTGGTTGAAACATGAGTCGATGGAATGCGACTGGCAGATTCCTGCCTTAAAGGAAGTGAAGCTTTTAACCACCACTTAACAGAACAGCCACACAGGTGTCTTTACAGGAATGTGCACCAGTACCTTCTTGAAAGAAACAAAACAGAACCAAGAAAAATCAACAGTACTGCTAACCTTAGGGTGATTAAGAGTAGAGGTTCCTGGTTCTGGTGGTGGCTGGAGTCAGGACTCCCTCTCTGCCTGTTTTCTTTCTTTGGGAGATCGAGTACAGTAGCTAAAGATCTGGGGGAAACAATAAGATGGGGGTAGATCAGCTGGCCTGGGCCATTACTGTCATCTATGACTTAGATATGACTCACTGACAATGCTATGCTGTTGCTAGACTGAGGCCTATGGGGCAAGGCTACCCTCTTGTGGTAGGGTTTGGGACTGCTCCCTAGGAAACAAATTCCCTGTCAGTCATTTCAAGAAGGTCCAATTACACAGGATTAGGTAAAACCTCAACAACAGTGGCTTAAGCACACAAGATTTACTTCTCCTTCTAAAAGAAAGGCTAAATGGGGGCAGTCATAGCTCCTAAGGTAACTCCTTGGTCCCCAAAGACACAGGCTTCCTTCTGTCGTTCAGGTTAGTTAGCCTTGATGAATGGTTTCTCTCAAGGTCACAGGGTAGTTGCTGGAGAGCCAGCCATAATATCCATATTGTAACCTGATTACAAAATAAATAAATAAAATAGAAAGGGGAGAAATAACAGATGTGTGATGTGTGTTTGTGTGCTGGGATGAAGTCTCCCAGCCAACTCTCACTGTAGTCTGTCGGAAGTCTTCAAACACATCCACTGTTAAGCCCTTCCAAATAAATCAGTCACTACCACCAAGGAAGTGAAGAAATAAATCTCAAATGGTAGCAGTGGTGTTTGCCTCTCTGGGAAGCAAGCAGGCTTGAGATTTAAAAAGCCATTTGACAGTTGGCCCAAATTTCCTGGCTGCAGGTATGTGTTGGACTCCCTCACCTGGAGCCAACCCTGAGGTCAGAAGAGCTGTAAGCCTGCCTCCGGTGGCTGCTGCCTGGAATTAGAAGTAAAGTCCCACAAATCTTTCTTACACTGAGGTGTGGCTCATCTCTGTCTGGGGTTGTGAGCAGGCAAGGTGGAGTGTGGGGGAGGGGTGGCAGTCTGCTGAGGCATTCACTGGTAAGGAAAAGGGAGTGAATGGCTGTGACTCTACAGCTCTTGGTCACTGAGAACTGCCTGAGGCCCTAGAGCCCTAGTTGGTATTTGGTTGAGGCAGGAGAGTTGATTATAGGCAGCTTATGGAGGAACCTTCAGTAAGAAGCCAACCCATGAGCAGGCTGGACCTATTTCCCTAGTCACTTGAGGACCACCCTAGCTTGCTGGGATGACAGGTTGCCCTGGCCCCTGAAGCCTTTAGTGATACAATCAGTACCATCCTGGACACACTGGAAAAGCCAGTTAGCTTAGTAAAGGGCATAAGTATCTTCTGGGACCCTTAGCTTTGCCTAGGGATGCTCCTGGTTAGATGTCTGTGAGTGGCAACCAGGACTCAGAGCCATCAAGTTCTGTTTATACAGACACGAGATATTCAGATCAGAACAAACAAGTAAGTGGAGAAAAAAAAAGAACAAGTTCCAAATTCTGCAACATCAACCACAGAGCTCAGGGTCATCCTGCTTCCTTCTCTTCCACCTCGGCTCCCGATACTAGGGCTTCTGTCCCACCCACAAAGTCATACACCCCTCCAGAATGGGTCAAGTTGCTTCTGAAATTTCTGCCCAGAAGGAATTCCACTCATTCATGTACCTGGTGATGTTCAGCTGCCCCTTCCAGCTGTAGTTTAGAGATGGCTTCGCTGAGGCTTTCCCAAGCCCTCCCAGCCGTGCTGGGCCACCAGTGTACCTGGGGTGACACAGGTCAGCTTCTCCCACTGCCCAATCATCTCCCAAGATTTCTAAGTCCTTACCCTGAAGCAAGAAGAGTCCTGCCATGTGGCTCATGTCATAGATACTTAATTTATTAGAAAGGTTGATCAGTGTGTATGTATATATGTTTATTTATGTTTGTGTTTATTGAATGTTTTTCATTCTGGGCAACAGACCATTGGCCACAACTCTCAGTTGCTTCCAGTTCTACTGATTTATTTCTTGAATGGTTTATTTAACTTGAAGCTTTAAAAATTCAAAAGAGGATTTATAAGAAAAAATTGCCGTGGAGAACAAATAAAACTTATACATACAATAAAATGATTCATTACTGATAATATTGAGAATGAAAATCTGTGTCTTTCTACCAGTTACATTAAGCAAACATAGATAAAATATGTCTTATTTTAGAATTATAGACCCTTTTGCTGGCTGCCTCACACTAAAAGACTCTCTAAATGAATATGTATGCATTTAGACATGACCAGCATGGGATAAGTTAGACTTTATTACAAAACCACAGCAAAATAAAAGCAAAAATACATGCCAAACTTCAGAGAGTTAGTGAAGGTAGAATCTCTCCCACCCCAGCTCAAGTCTCCTGTTTACCGTATGCAGTGGGTCACTCTATCCATATGGCCTCCAAAGCAGGAGAGAAACTGCTGAGCCATCCTGTGGCTAGTTCCCAGAAGACATCCCAAAGCCATCAAGGGGCCCCAGATCTCCCCCTGGGAAAGAAAGAAGGAACCCTTCTGGCCAGATGAGATTCCTGTCCTCTGGAGAAGGCTTCTGTTGGGGAGACTTAGGCAGCTCACTGGAGAAGCGGGTACAGGAAGGGAGGAGGGATCTCTGTCTCTCTTGAGGTCCTTAGCTAGGTGGGAAGCAAAGAAACAGGCTGGCAGGAGGGAGAGGCATTACCAGGCACCCATCTTCTCGGGAACCTGACTGAGTTGCTTTTGTGGGTTCTGACATCATACTGTCTCAGTTGCGCACCCTAGATCACCTACGTTTTGGGACTGAGTATAACCATCAGGTGATTCTGATGAAGACTTACTCCCCAGGGAATGAGTGCCCCTCGAACCCATGATGGGGAACCTGGGGTTCACCCAGGAACCAGCAGTCGCCAGTGCAGAGATCTGAAGGGGGAGGGGGGAGCTCCACGCAGACTCTTCCCACTACACAGGAAGAGGACAGCAGATGCTGAGCCTGAGCGTGAACCACACCAGCTGTCCCTGTCAGCAGTGCCCCCAGCCTGAGGCTCAAAGCTCAGTCTTTAGATCCAGCTTTCCGGGCTGTCTCTCCTGGCTATTACACAGATTCATGTTGCTCATCTCACCAAAGGATGATCTCCCCTTTCAGCATTGCATTTATGCCAAACTCGTTATGAATTAATACTCTCTCTTCGGGCTGCCTTGGGCTACAGCAGGCCAGGACTCTACACAGGTATGGGGACACTTTTTGACTGGATCTTCCATTTTCCTGTGTTGGAACCTGTGTTGTTTTTTCTGTTTGGTCGCACTGGTCATACTGAAAATCACACTATTCCTCTGAAGAACATCCACCTGAATTCCGCTTTCATTTATAGAGCCCCCGTGGTGACAATAGCAGTGGCTGGTCCCCAAAGCATTTTCATAACTGCCCTGTGCACAATAATTTACTTTTCCTGGTTTATCACAAGCAATCCATTGAACAGATAAATTAGAACATTTCCCAAGGTCACATGTGGTATAAATGGTGGAAACAGTATTTTAACTTACATCAGTCTTGATTGGAATTTAGGGTCTTAAACAGCATGCCACACAGCTTGTCAACACTGAGGGTTCCTTACAGCTCAGCAGTGACTGGGCACCTGAGGGCAGGCCTATAGCCCAGCAAGAAAAATTTGCACGAAATACTTCATAAGGCTTACTTAAGGCATTAAAGGCCAAGGCTTGCAGAGGAAGCCAAATCAGAATCAAAGCCTCTGTAAAGAGCCTTCTTCATATGGCAAAAAAATGAACTGAGGGTGGATAAATCTAGGAAAGAAGATGCAACTAAAGACATATAAGGTAGTGGGAGCTCACAAACTGGAGAACCTGCATGGGACCGAACTAGGAACTCAGAGTATGGGTGACCATTGGATGATTTGATCTGTTTGAGGAGCCATTGGCAATGGGTCCTGGACTTATCCCAGATGCATCAACTGGCTTTTTGGAACTCATTCCTTAGGAAGGGATACCTTGCTGAGCCTTGAAGAAGAGGGGAGGGGCTTGGTCCTGCCTCATTTTTGTGTACCAGACTTTGTTGGCTCCCCATTGGAGAGGCCTCACCCTCTCTGAGGAGTGGCTAGGGGGTGGGGTGATGGGGAAGGTGGGAGGGCAGCAGGAGAGGAAAGGAAGGGGGAACTGTGGTTAGTATGTAAATGAAAAAAATTAGTAAGAAGAGAAAAAAAGCAACATACACTTAGAGAAGTTCTAATTTTTAACATGGGACAAATGATGACCAGCTTTGGGAAATTTGTATTAAAGTACCATTAAACAGCTTGGTGGTAAGATACATTTCAATTAGGAAGACATGTGGCCAGTATGATTAGCAGATGGGACGAGGTAGGGGCAAATGAGAGGAGCCACCTCCTAGGGATGTTGAGCCTCTTCATGCTTCTTCCCTTTGTACATAACAGCCACAGCCTCCCTGATGGTTCCTAGTTCTATCTGAAATAGCTTGATTGTTTACAAAGTCTCCCAGTTGTGAGGTGGTATCCTCTATATTAAATTATCTGGTAAGGACTCCAGAATGGAGTACAGGCTATGTGTGAACAAATTGTTCCTTCGTCTCCAGGTGTGATAATTTGATGGGCTTTCTTCACCTCATGTTAACTGGAAAACTGGCCTGGTAGAAGCTTGGTGCCATGTTTCTTGGATGCGAATCTAACCTTTCATGGCAGCTCCGGTGTTGAGATACAAATAGCCACAAGGGGTGCCCTGGCCAACCCTAGTCAGCTCTGTCTGCTGATGATGAAATATGCTCACAACAGGCAGGATCTGGAGGTGATCTGAGTCTGACAGCTCGGCCTCCAAACTACATTTTCCATGCGTCAGAAAGATGAATACCAGGTCTACTCCACGTGCTCGCAGCAATTAGACCTTTATTAATATCTCAGAGCAGCTGGGGCTAGAAAGAGTCTCAAGAGCTCATATTCTTTGAACATACAAATTTTGAGCGGGTGGCAGCTGCTAAGGTCAGGTCTATTCATCTTGAGCCAAATTTCTCATACTTTGACCCCATGCCCCAGGCCTAGACTTCATGGCTCTGAGAAATATGGCTGCAAAGTTCTGTCTGGGGAATCAAACCTTTTAGACAAAATCAAACATTTTAGACAAAATGTGTTTTCTCCCAGCCCTCTTTTCAACTACACTGCCATTGGCTCCGATTTACAAAGGAACTTGATTTTCTAAATTTAGGGATCTGTTTGTTGCCACTAAGCCTGGTATTAGCTTCTATCTTTTGTGCCTGTCCTACATTAAGGGTTCACCCATGTCTCTACTCAGCTGAACTTTATAAAACAGTATGGTAACTTGACCCCTCCACCTGCCCACTCATTAAAGAACCTTTCTTTGGCTTTTGCCTCAGTTTCCTGGAGCTGGGGATGGGCTTGAAGACTGGGTAGTTTCCTGGAGCTGGGGATGGACTTGTAGACTGGGTAGTTTCATACAGGCCAATTCTGGGAGTGTAGATAATGTTTCCTGAAGACAAGTGGATCCAATCTCTTCACAACAGTTCTGCTCCTGCTTATGTCCATGGAATGAATCATTTCTTTCTGGACAGGTTCCTACGTGTCTCTGTCATACAGAAGGCTTATTCTCCACAACCCTCTTCTCACACTGCTTTCTATACAGAGAGGATAAAGGCTGTGAAATTACTTCCTTTTCTCCCTATTAGAGGGTGAAGTCTGACTTAGCCTTCAAGAATGAGACTCAACGCTACCTGTTCCAGAAAGAGATCTTTATCTCCTCTGTCAATACATTTGTGTCATAATAAGCATTCTGATGAGTTAAATTTTGTTTTACTTCCTCAAAAGATATGCTGAAGTGTCAATGCTGCAGTATGTAGAGATACTTGTTTAGAGATAAAGTTTTTACATATAATAATATTAAAATTCTGTCCTTAGGGTGAGCCTTAATTCTATGTTCATCATCCCAATAAAATGGAGGAATTTGCCCATAGAAACAGTTGCAAGTATATAGAAAAAAATAGTATGGAGTCCCAGAGAAAAGATAGCCATTTGAGAGACAGAGAAAGACCTTCCTCTTAGACCTCAGAAGGACCCCTGACATCTTAATTTTGGATATCTAGTTTCCAGAACTGTAATATAATACATTTCTGTTTGAGCCACTCTGTCTGTGTCGCTTTGTTACATAGCTCTAGGACACTAACCTAACTTTCACAATTAAGCCTTTGGTTTTCTGCATTTGAAAGTTATCTTTGTTTTGTTGTTATCGGTAGTGGTGGTGCTTGTAATCCCAGTACTTGGAAGCCTGGGCTATTTGTGACCCTACCTCAAAAAGAAAGAAAGAAGGGAAGAAAGGAAGGAAGGAAGGAAGGAAGGAAGGAAGGAAGGAAGGAAGGAAGAACATAAATTGTTTAAACAAAGAAATACAAAGAACCTGCAGCAGAAAGGTGATTTACAACCCTTCACTGAAATAACTATCTTTTGGGTCTCAACTATATACAAAATATATAATATATACACTTGTCCTGTTGTGTGTGTGTGTGTTTGTGTACATGTGTGTGTGCATAAAAATATGCTGGGGTGGATAGACAGATAGACAGACAGATACGGTTATCACTTAGTGTCTATGGGCTATTGACTCCAGGACCACTCTTGCAAATACCCAAATCCACATATGTGAAGTTTCATATAAAATGGCACAGTAACTGCCTACAGTAGTTTGAATGAGAAATGTGCCCAGAGGCTCAAGCATCTGAACACCTGGTCCTCAGTTGATGGTGCTCTTTCAGGAGGCTGAGGAGATGTGGCCTTGCTGGAGGCAATATACTGAGGGTAGGCCTTGGGAGTGTGTAGATTGATCCTACCTCCAGCTTGCTCTGTCTCCTAGGTGCTTGTGGCTATAAGAGTATAAGCTCTCAGCCTCCTGCACTTTGCTACATGCTCCCCATGGTGGACTCTTACTCCTCTGGAACCATACACCCAGGTAAACTCTTTCCCCTTTATGTTATTTTTTATCTTGGTGCTTTAACACAGCAATAGAAAAGTAATACATTTCATCTAATCTGTGCACATCTTCTAATAAATGTTAACTTCATGATTAGTTATGATATTAGTGTCATGTAAATACCAGGTCGAGGGTTGTTTTTTACTGTACTGCTTAGAGAAAAAAAAAAAAAAAAAGGTTAAAAAAATAAAAAAGTTAGAACATATTTTATACAGATACCATGTCCCTGAATATCTTTAATCCAGATTTGGTTAATTTGAAACCCGTAGGTACAGAGGACTTACTGTACATATAAATTGCTATAAAATAGTATGAATGCATGTTATATGTGTCCTAACATTTCAAACACTTCCCAAAAGTGTAATAAAAAGAGCAAAGTGAGATTTCACTTCCTGGTCCTTTCCATTACTCTGCATCACAGCTTTGGTAGCAGATATCCTACACCCAGAATTGTTCATATCAGACTCTTCATCCATTCTCTTAAAGAGACTCATACAAAGGGATTGTTTTTTACATGTTCTTTTGGGCCTTGCTGTTTTCTTTAAATAACACATTGGTTCATCTAGAGCAGCACAAAG
Source organism: Sigmodon hispidus (assembly GCA_004025045.1). NCBI lineage: Eukaryota > Metazoa > Chordata > Mammalia > Rodentia > Cricetidae > Sigmodon > Sigmodon hispidus. Next base: position 200,077 of record PVIH01002148.1, read on the forward strand.
TGTCCTGGTTTCTTCGTGGCTGCACAGTATTCCACCACATAGATATGCAATGAGTCATGTAACAAGATCTGCCCAACAGTGGAGCACCTGGTAGACATCCTGGGCTCCAAGGACAGCTGCTCTTATTTTTCAAATGTAGGAAACAGAAACACAAAATATGGAAGAATTTTGCCACCAGAAGCACAAATAACTAACACAAATGGTTTCAGCTGTAGATGTCAAACATGTTTCATACAGTGTTATAATTTATTTGTCTCCAAAACAATGTAAAGGTGTTCCTGATGAAAGGTGGTGAGGAAGAGGTGATCTTCATATCTGCCTGTTAACACACACACACACACACACACACACACAAAGCACCATGAAAAAGACAGCTTTTTCATCTGTCTGCAACTCTTCTAAACAAAGAGTATAGTGAGGTGACTGTGATCTTTTAGAAAATATAAAAATTGCAACAAGTTCCTAATAGTTTGTATAAATTATTGGTTGATATCTGGAGGAAATGAGAAATTTAAGTAAAATTTAAACAAGCACTTTTTTTTTAATTTAATCTTAATTTTATTTTTTTTTCTTTTTCTTTTTTTAATTTATTTAAATTTATTTTAAGTGATCCATAAAAACAGAATCTATACGTATTAATAGGATTCCAGATGACACTTCAGTACATGTACACAATGTATAATATTTAAATCATATTTATATCTTTTTCCTCACTATTACTTCTTCATAGTAAAAATTTTTTTGTATTTATCAAAAAAACAGTAAAATGAATTTAAAATGCTGAAAAGTTAACAATAACTATAAAGAGGATAAGAATCATAAGCATGGCTTATCAAGGATGATAATGCAAATAAGATTGCTACACATATATTTACTTTGTGTTCAGCTTTCCCTCTGAATTTTTTTTCCATCCCTGTATATCCTTATTCAAGGTCCCTTCCCCCTCCCACCACATCAGGTCATTTTTCTTCTCCACAACTCCCCATCCCCTCCCTGGGCAGGGAGCAGACAGTCCTATGGTCCCACTAACCCAATAATGCTTAGATCAGTCTCCACTCCAGGCAAATCCAGTTTTGTCCCCCCTCACGCAAGAGTGAGTCAGGTGTTCCTACAGTTGGAGTGGGATTCGAAGGGTCAGTCCAGGGTGTTTCTGATCCCAAGCTGTTCAGTGGTTGTGATTTACAGCTAGGGCATGCTTGGCTTTTTTCTTGTTTGTTTGTTTAGAGACCACTAATGAGTGAGTCCACGCCGAGAGACCGAGAAGCCCGGTCTGCGCCCTCAGAATGACTGAGTGGGAAACAGCCACACCTGCGGTGGCAGAGACCCCAGACATCAAGCTCTTTGGGAAGTGGAGTACTGATGATGTGCAAATCAACGATATTTCTCTACAGGATTACATTGCTGTGAAGGAGAAGTATGCCAAGTACCTGCCCCACAGTGCAGGACGGTATGCCGCCAAGCGCTTCC